>BMAC01000202.1:1387299-1427882 GCA_014905375.1 Phtheirospermum japonicum
CAGAAAAAAAAAAACATACTTCAAAACAATAAATTTAAAGTAGTGTGGAAACTTATGTATCAAATACAAATATAAAATTATTTTATCATCAATATTCATAAAAATAGGATATTATATGAATATATAATCAAACCAATGTAAAACTTAATTTATTTAATTATATCCTAAGTTTATTGGATATTAGAAATTAAATAAATTAATGGGCCAATTTAATATTCTTCTAGATCCCTGTTATAGCCCAATATGACTATAAGTGGACTGGAGATGGAACAAGAGATAGAGGCCTAAGCCCAGTAGGGTTTGGAGGCTTGATTTTCGAAAACCCTTAGTATAAATAGGGGTGGAATTTTTGAAAATCACATATATATTTACACAGAAAATCAGCCGTTCTTACCTGATCTCCATTGAATTCACATTCCTATCTGTAGTATACAGCCCACTCTGTATCAGATACGCAGTCCTAGAATACAGCAGAAGATCCGGGAGTTGAATCTGCTGCAGAAATTCGTCGGCTTTGAGGGAGAAGAGAGGCGCCGAATTCATCTTCATTCAACGGCAAGATCAGACCTTTGATCTTGTCCTCAGACCGTTTGATTATTGTAAGTGGATTCAATACTTATGTTTCCGCTTTATTAAATTTGAATCTGCCATGCATGTTTTAATCCGGACGTGTGAATACATTCATATGCATGGAAATATGATTTACATGAACACATAATTAAAATATGAATATCCAAAAGATCCTGCGGGGTTCAATTCGAGAAAACCCCAACAATTGGTATCAGAGCGGGTTTCGGCACTATTCGAGTGGGTCTCATGTGTGACATCCACACGAATCTCTTTCCATGTTATGGAGCCATGACCCTACCCATACCCGCATAGAAAATATAAATATAAATTCTACACAGAAAAATCACAAAACCTCTTCCCCCTCTTTCTCCCCTCTTTCGGCCGCCTGCCCTCACTCCACCGTACATCAAAGGCATCAGGCGGCGATCCTGGGAAACTTCGCCACGGAAATTAGGGATTTTATCTTCTTCTCCATCTGTTGTAGGGTTTGTTATTTCAAATTCAATTCTCTTCAAAGTTTCAATTCTTATTGTTTCCCTAAGAACTGGTTCTCCTCCCAATTCAAATACACTGTCTTCGAAAACGAGCTCAAATGGTACTCCAACGAGCAATCCCGGGGCTTCGAGGACTACTCCGCCTCCGACTCCCTACTCCGATTCGCCCAATCCCGGGGCGTCGCGGTCCGCGGCCACAACGTCTTCTGGGACGACCCAAGTTACTAGCCCGATTGGGTCTCTGGACTTTCGACCACCGACTTGTGGGCAGCAGCGAACAAGAGCATGTACTCGGTGATGAGCAGATACAGAGGGCAGTTGTTCCACTGAGACGTTGTGAATGAGAATTTGCATTTCAATTTCTTTGAGAGCCGGCTCGGTTATACGTTGTGGTTAATTTTTTGTTTTTAACTTGTGGAATATTCATCGTCCCCTAAATATGTATGTGTTCCACTTTGACATTGTTGTTTTGAAATCTATAGTACCAGAATTGATCATGTTTTCTTGTTCTATCTCACTGTGTGTGTGGCCTTTGTTGATTGCAATCCCATGTTACTAGTTGGATTTTGTCTGTCAGTGTTGAGTAGTCCTTTTGATGGTGGAACCCTAATAAAAGCCCATGAGGCCAAGAAAACCAGCCGTAGCCATCATGGATTTAGTTCCAAGGGGAACACTTCCAAGGGAATCATACATTTCCTACTTTTCTATGCTGCCCTCACACTACCTTATTACTATTATTAATTAKTTCTCCTTTTACAACATACTATACTGTATATTGTGCCCATTTATCTCTTTTGGACATTGATTAGCACATACGATTTTGTGCACATGTTATAACATATCACCTACTTACTAACTTAGCGAGATTTGGAGGTTCGGAATCTAAATTAACTCGGTGATTGATCACTTTTGGCTCAAAACATGTCACTTTTTTACTCAAAAGTGTCACTTTTACGTTAATGTAAATGTGATATTTTTTAGTATAAAAGTGACAAGTTTTATTGGGAAAGTGACACGTTTTACTGCAACTTTGACATTAATATATTTCAAGTTAAATAACTGATTTTAATATAATGTGTAAAAGTGACACATTTGAGTGAAAAAGTGAAAATATTAAGTGGAAATGTGACACATTTTAATGCAAAAGTGATTATTCTAACATTTTAGTGCATGCGTGACTCTGTTATAATATAAAGTGATATTCTTAGTAACATTTTAATTGAAAAGGCAAACATTCAAACAACCCAAACAAACACATAAAGCCTAACACACACACGATAACAAATTAACATCAATATACGACAAAAAATGCAAAGCGACAATAAACGAGAAAAATATTTAAATTGTCGATAAAATATTTGTAACAAAAAAAACATCTATGAATTAAAGTGACACTTTTTATTTATAAAGTGACAGTAATATCTTAAGAAGTGACAGTATTATAACTTGACTACTATAATTTGTGTAGCAACTCTTTTTCTGCAAAAATTCAAAAGTGACATTTTTTTGGACAAAAGTGACATATTTTGGTGCAAATGTGGCATTTTTTTACAGGAAAACAAATCAAAAAATAACGATTACTATCAACTACTAGAAAGTGACACTTTTTATTTATGAAGTGACAGTAATATCTTAAGAAGTGACAGTATTATAACTTGACTACTATAATTTGTGTAGCAACTCTTTTTCTGCAAATATTCAAAAGTGACAATTTTTTGGACAAAGGTGACATATTTTGGTGCAAATGTGACAGTTTTTTACAGGGAAAAAAAATAACGATTACTATCAATTACTAGAAAGTGATACTTTTTATTTATAAAGTGACAGTAATATCTTAAGAAGTGACAGTATTATAACTTGACTACTATAATTTGTGTAGCAACACTTTTTCTGCAAAAAATCAAAAGTGACAATTTTTTGGACAAATGTGACATATTTTGGTGCAAATGTGACAGTTTTTTACAGGAAAGAAAATCAAAAAATAACGATTACTATCAACTATTAGAAAGTGACACTTTTTATTTATAAAGTGACAGTAATATCTTAAGGAGTGACAATATTATAACTTGACTACTATAATTTGTGTAGCAACTCTTTTTCTGCAAAAAGATCAAAAGTGACAATTTTTTGGACAAAAGTGACATATTGTGGTGCAAATGTGACATTTTTTTTTACAGGAAAAAAAATAACGATTACTATCTACTACTAGAAAGTGACACTTTTTATTTATAAAGTGATAGTAATATCTTAAGAAGTTACAGTATTATAATTTGACTAAGATAAAGCATAAATCTAATAATTTAACTGATTTTCAATAGCACCRGCTAAACAAATTCAAAGATATCATATTGTAATAAAAAAATTTAATTAAAAATATAACACTGTCACTTTTTCCATTATTAGGGTCACTTTTGGTTCTAAAAGTATCACTTCTTGCTTCAAATATATTTTATCTTCTATATAAACCAATAACGTTACAATCAAACTAAATATTTACGTCACTTTTACACTTTTATAAAGTGACAATTTCTAATGGAAAAGTGATAAAATTAATTGAAAAAGTGACAGTGTTATATTTCATGTTAAATTAATTGACACAGTTTAAAAGTGATATAATATAATGTGTAAAAGTGACACAGTTTATTGAGAAAGTGACACTATTGATTGAAAAAGTGACAATATTAAATTTAGATAGAAGCGGTGGTAATAGTAAGAAATACTTCATATTTCAAAATGTTTTAGAAAGGTAAATTAGAATTATGATCTTACAAAAAGTTTCACACACATGGAAGAAAAAAATTTAAATCTCATAAATGTTCAGATTATCACCGTAACAAACAAGCCAATGCAGTAAATACAATGTGATTTTACCTTAAAATTACTCAATGAATATATAAAGTGACTTTACTTACAAAAATATTGTTCTTTAACAATTCAATCAATAAAAACAAATCATGCAAACCGAAGCACAAGCAAATATAATATAATTAATTCTAAAGTCTATAGCAGTGAGAGATCTTGATAGCTAAATGATCTCCCTAACTCTAGCTATATCCTATATTATTTTCCCATCTCATTTTGATGATATTTGGTTCCTCGCTCGAGGAAACAAGCAACAACACTCCTTTCTGGCCTCGAGTATTTTTGTGAAACAACTTTCATCTTGTTTTCCACAACGCCCGAGTGAAACCTGATCAAAAGTTTCGTACATTCCCTGTTACAAAAAAGATGAATAATTATTAAATCAAATACATTAAACGAAAGAAAACTCATATTGAAAACTTATGTCGATTTTTTTAAATCATAATTCAATCGTACGATTATATATGATATAATCGCGATTAAGATTTAAATAATGCAACATGTACATGCCCTGGTTCTTATTATCTGTATTAATTTGCAGTTTTACCACTACTTGGTCATTTCACTAAATGACGAAATCAAGAGAGCAGCAGAAGTCACAAACTGGCTACCACAAGGCCTCACACTATCCCACCCTAAAAAGGTAAAACCAAACCTCTCCAAACTAGCTCTCATGGGCCACAGTAGAGGTGGAAAAACCGCATTTGCTCTCACATTAGGCTACGAACCGACATCCCTTAAATTCAAGGCATTGCTAGGGTTGCACCCCGTCTCCATGCCCAGTCCACCGACTTGGGTCGAACCGAGCATTCTTTCCTAACACAGATACGATTTTACTCGTTATTCTCACGGCAACAGATCAATCTCAAGGACGCCTAAACACATTCAGTTCGGAGAAAGAAGAAAATACACGCACACACACTAACGCAAACATATCCAACAATAAATTAGCAAAACAAATTACACGATCAATTTAACTGAATCAGAAACATAATCAACTGAAAGACAGAAAATACCTGAGTTAAGTTGACAGGGGAAGTAGCTTCTACTACTTTCATAACCTTAAAAATAAAGATTAGTAGCACATTAACCCAAATAAGTACATTAACGCCTATCCGGGCTGTCCCATCTATTATTACTATCAAAACGTCCACGCCGTCATCCACATCCAGGTGCATCTACACTGTTGAACCTATCACCCGGACCACGCCCACCCCTATCCCAACCACCCTGACCACCAAATCCTCCATCCCTACCACCCCGGCCACCAAACCCCTCATCTCTGCCACCACGTCATACAAAAGGTCTGTCTGATCCTTGCAACGAACGTTCACCACCGAATAGTCCCTCTGGAAATAATCCTGAACCGAAAACAACAAGCAAATCAACATCACACGTCTCGATGATCGGGTCTCGCTCGTAATCCCGATAGGCAAACAACTTAAGATATACAAGAGCGACCCAGTAAGAATTACATAATGAGGAAAAATAAAATAACTTTAAAAGGATTCATAATATAAAACAGATCGCATGAATGGCGAAACAAATTCAAAAAAATTCTTGATTTTTTGCCTAATTTATTTATACCCTAAGATGGCAAAATGGATCATAGAATCTAATAAACTAAAACTCGTGTTCTAAAAATGCATCAAGTGCCTAGACCGGATATAGATAGGATTAGACAAACCATATGCCAAAGAAAATCGACCCGGGAAGCCTAATTACCGGGCCGGACTAAAATAATTGGAAAAATTAAAATTAGAAAAGAAAAAAAGAAAATACCTCTTCTCGGCTTAGAAGCGATCTTGGCAACAGCAGCAGCCTTGGGCTCCGCTGCCTTTCTTTCCTCCGGCGGGAACAAAACCCCATCAATCCTCTGCACCGAAATCCTCCCATCCGTATGGCGTTGTACATGCTCTCCTCCGTCTGATACTCCGGGATGAGATGGTAATAAATTATCTGCTCCGGCGCCCCGGGGTCGCTCAGCTGGTCCGCCGTGAGCTTGGCCATGGCCTCGTCCCCCGGCGCCAGCACCGTCAGCACGTATCCCTCGGAGACTAATCTCCCCATCTCGGAGGCCAGCGAGGTCAAGTTCACCAGAATGTCCGCCAGCTAGTTGTACCCGCCGTAAATCCCTAAATAATCATAATATTCAGTAATCACAATTTAGGGTATAATGTCTCGACCGAGAAACAGAGAAAAAGAGATTGTGAGAAATTAGCAGCAGCGACACAGTGGCATCTCGACGGAGGAATTTTAATCAAACTACCTGGGGAAGAAACGAATTGGCGGAGGAATTTCAACCAAACTACCCCCGAGTAAAAAATGAAATAAATGAGAAAAAAGTGAAATTAGGGTTAGAAAATGAAACCAATCGGGGAGAGAAGGTAGAAAAATAAAGGTTTGGTTGGGTTATTTCCTTTTATACAGTATCCAACTTGATGGACCGGATCTGGGTATGGGGCTTCGTCACACGGTAAAAGATCCATGTGACCGTCACATTTGAGTGTTTGCCCTATTCTTATTTTAATTGTTTCATAAATTTCGAATTACATGATTAAATTTGATTTTGAATTTATGGTGTTTAAATTTTCAGATTTAATAGCCCATGTATTTCGATTTTTTATGGCTTTTGAAACTTGGATGGATTTTTTGATTATTTTCGAAAATTCTAGTTTTAAAGGAATTGTAATTTTCGGTCATCTTGGAATAAGATTTGGATTGATATTTGATGAACTAAAAATTTTCATATTTTATTTTCATGACGAAAGATAATTTGATGGTCAAAATCTTGGTTTTGATGTGTATTAAATTCCCTAATTTTAATTGATAATTTTCGGTACTATAGAAATAATTTGGATGGATTTTTGATCATCATCAAAATTTCCAGATTTATTTTCTGACATAGTTTGAAAATTATGGAGATTAGAAAAGGAATAGGTGATTTTTGATGTATATAAAAAGTTACCTAGTTCTGATCAACTTAATTTTGAAAAAGGAATTTTAGATTTGGTAATTTTTGAAGTGGTTCAGAATTTCCAGATTTTTTGTTCTTGTGTTTTTCGAAACTGGCACTATTTTATTTGGAATAGATTTTTTATTAATGTCAAAATCTCCATGTGTGAAAAATAGGATAAATTTCGATTTTAGTAAATTATTTTGGAGAAGATTTTAATTCAAATTAAATTTCCAAATTTATTTATGTGTGTATTTCAAAAATTACATATGTTGGATTTATATTTGGTATTATTTTATGTTACCTAATTTAAATATTAATAAATATTAAAATAGAATTCTAAATCTTGAAATATTTGGAGTGGATCAAATTTTCAGATTTATTATTCTTGTTATTTTCAAAATTTGTGGTATTTTAAATTGGATAAGGTAATTTTGATATAGATAAATAAATACCAAGAGTCCAATTGCAAAAGGGATTAAGTTTAAGATAAGATTTGGAAGAATTTGAAGTGGATCAAAATTCCAAATCCTAATCTTTGTAGAATTCGATCCTTAGATGTATTATTTGGATTAGATTATGATTTATGTCAAGATATCCAAATATTATTTAAATTAGGGATGTTTCGAAAATTTAAAATAAATTTGGAGGATATTTTAATTAATTTTCAGATTTATTTTTTGATAATTCTTGAAAGTTTACAAGTTTAAAATTGGTGGATAATTTTTTTTATTTCCAATTTTATCTTGCTGTATATTTTCGAATTAATTAATTTAATTAATTGTAAAATTCGAAAATCATAAGTTCATGTATAGTTATCATGTGTTATTTCATGAGCACCATATTTCAATGATTGTTGGATTTGTAGACGGTATTTGCTTGCAGGTTTACCAACTATCATGGCTCCAATTTTATTTTATGTGATGTTATGAATGTATGGTTGAATGAATATTCTGGCCGTATGCCGGTTTGGCTACGTGATTTTTATCCATGAGAAAATCAATGGATTAGGTCTAGGTTTTATTTTATGTTGTTTTAATGCAATAGAAGTAAAATTGTTAGACCGATTTTTGAGTTGTAATTTTATTCTAGATGTACTAGTTCTTTTCCTTTTGGAATAGTTAGACTGTATAGAATAGAAATCGGAGATCAACTCAAAAGAGGTAAGAAGTACAGCACCAAGAAGGAAGGTTCACTGATTCACGTCCCGAAACCCTAAGTTGGAGCTAGGGTTTTCGGCGAGGCGCAGCGATGGAGGCGGCGGCCCAGCTGTTTCTTCCGGAGCTGTCTTTTCAGTTTATCTCATCAATCAACATGAGATAATAAGCCATGATAGTTGGTTTTATTTTAATTGCTTATTTATGTTGTTTGAAGCATGCAATGAATGTTTACATTTTATGTGATAATTGTATGTTTTTAAATGGGATAAAATGAAACCTCAAGCATAAATAACTAAGTGGGTGAGATACATACCAAAGTATGTGGAAATCTCATACGGTCTCCATTAATCTGGTTTAATTGAGATTTGATGGGCATGCGCGTTGACATAGATCTTCCTCCATATCGAATATGTCATATCATGGAAATCTCTAGAAATTAAATTTCCTCGATGAATAGCTATAGAGCACAATTAGAACTGACTGACTCCTCCATCTGGAGTAGTCAAATTCGAAATTGAGCTCTTGGGGCAAAGATAATGGTATCACACTTAGACATATATTGATAAACGTCCACACGATCGTGGTTTATCAATTAGATAATTATGTGACTGTGGTTTAGAACCTATTTAAAAATAAATTTTATAAACGTCCACACGATCGTGGCTTATAAAAGTTTTTTTTAAGGGTCGGTGGAAAAGTATATAATTATTTGTGAGGTTTTCTATTATATACTGTTTATCCTAAAGTTTGTGACTGTATTGCATGTTTTATTCAGTTCTTTCCATATCATCATGGCTGTCTCCAATTTGTCCTCTATACTCAAAGAAAACAAACTCGTCGGTGAAAATTATAATGATTGGATTCGAAACCTGAACTTAGTCTTAGTTGTTGAGGGACACAAATTCGTACTTGAGGAAGAATGTCCTCAAAGGCTGGAAGAGGGTGCTAACGAGGCTCAAGGGGTCGCGTATGATAAGTGGGTCAAGTCTGATGAGATTGCGCGCTGCTACATTTTGGCTTATATGTGAAATTTGTTGCAACATTAGCATCAGACTATGAAGACTGCTGCTAAAATCATGCTCAACCTGAAGGAGATGTTCGGTCATCAGAACCACTCGGCACGCCACTTGGCGATAAAGAAGCTTATGAATGCGAGGATGACTGACTCCACACCTGTTAGGGATCACGTTCTCGCAATGATGGGACATCTAGCCGAGATCGAGACCTTGGGTGGCAGTCTGGATGCTGATTCTCAGCTTGACATCGTGCTTCACAGTTTGTCTCCAAAGTTTGAGCAGTTTAGGTTGAACTTCTTGATGGTAAAGAAGGATGTGACCTTGGCTGAACTGCTCATAGATCTTCAAGCAGCTGAACTGCTTCAGAAGAACAGTTCTGAGGTGCACATGGTCGACGTTAGGGCGTCTTCTTCGGGGGTGAAAGAGAAGAAGTGGTTCTTTCCTAAGAAGGCTGCAAATGTGGCGCCTAGGGTGAAGAAGCTAAAGGCAAAGATTCCTCCTGAGGAGTTCAAGTCGAAGACCAAATGCTTCAAGTGTGGCCAGTCAGGTCACTGGAAGTCCGTGTGTCCCAACAAGAAGATTAAGAGAGGTATATCTCACACTCTAGTGGTTGAAACATGTTTGGCTACTTGTTCTCATTCGTGGGTAGTAGATACTGGAGCTACTAATCATGTTTGCATGTCTTTACAGGGGTTCCTGGTATAAGGCAGTTGAGTGAGGATGAGATCACCGTCTACATGGGCAACGCTACGAAAGTGGCGGCTGTTGCAGTGGGAGACATTATTTTACCTTTTAGTAGTGATAGAACATTGGTTTTGAGAGATTGTCTTTATGTGCCTTGTTTTAGGCGAAACTTAATTTCTGTTTCTAAACTTTTTATGGATGGATATTCTATTTATTTTGATGACAAGGTTGTTGTCTTTAGTGGTAAACGTTTTATCTGTTCTGGCACATTGAATGGACAACCTTACATTCTCAAACCAATGTTTAATACTACACCAAAGCAACTTTTGAATACTTCGATTATTAACTCTAACAAAAGAAAAGAACCTTCGAAATTGAATCAAACCTATCTTTGGCATCTTAGGCTCGGTCATATTAATCTAAAGAGGATACAATGGTTGGTAAATGATGGACCATTGTCTTCTTTGGTTCTGGAATCATTTCCTTTGTGTGAATCCTGTTTAGAAGGAAAAATGACCAAGCGTACTTTCCATTCGAAAGGAAACCGATCCGAAGGGTTATTAGATTTGATTCACACTGACTTGTGTGGCCCTATGTCGATTCAGGAAAGAGTAGGGTTCAAGTATTTCATCACTTTGATTGATGATTACTCTAGATACGGCTATATCTATCTGTTACGTTGCAAGTCAGAATGCTTTTAGAAATTCATAGAGTTTAAGGCGGAAGCGGAAAAACGAACAGGTAGAAGTATCAAGTCACTACGATATGATCGTGGAGGCGAGTACCTTTCAACTGAATTTAAGGATTACTTGGCAGAGCATGGGATTACATCCCAGCTGACTGCGCCTGGAACGCCACAGCAAAATGGTGTGGAGGAGAGTAGGAACAGAACACTGTTAGGGATGGTTAGATCGATGATGCGCTATTCGGAGTTACCTATGTCGTTATGGGGATATGCACTGGAGATAGCGGCTTACACTCTTAACTTGGTTCCATCAAAGTCAATTCCTTCTACGCCCACAGAATTATGGACTGGACGAAAGCCCAGTTTGAAGCATATTTGTATTTGGGGTAGTCCAGCACACGTGTTGGACAAAGAAGCTGATAAGTGATTTGTACATATTTGTCTGTGATTTTCGTGTGTTTTTGCATCGCATGTTGTGTGCTTTTATATGTTTTAGGTTTATCTTTTTATCGTTTTTCTTCCATTTTTATATTTTTCATTTCTTATGGAAGCTGATAATGTGTTTTTACTTTATTTTGTATGAAATAATCTAACTTTGTTTAATGTTAATATCTCAGCTCAAAATGAGGAAAATGAGACGAGCGATGAGCCAAAGCCATGCAGGCGCTGCAGAGCAGTGCCCGCGTCGACGCCGAGTACCGCTCGCGTCGGTCGATGCTAGGTCGACGCGTAGCTTCTGTAGCGTCGATCCTTGGCCCGTCGGTCGATGCACTATCGACGCTACGCCCACGTCGACCGACACACCATCAACGCACCGTCGACGCAAAGGTTCTGAAGCGTCGATCCTAGGTGCATCGATCGACGCTCTGCCTGGTCAACGCGTGCACCTGGATCGCGTCGATCGACGCACCGTCGACGCTCCGGCAATTTAGTGGTTATTTTTGAAGAAATCAATAAATACCGGTTGGTTTATCATTTTAATCATCAGAATTCGAGGGGGCAAGGTCCAGAACACTTAGAAATATATTCCTCTCCCCTTTTCACATTACATTTGAAGATTTCGTTCGAAGATCACGTTGGAGACTCATTTTTACATTCTACGTCGCTCATAGTCATCGTTCGTCGCTGAAGCTTGATCGTTTGCTGTGTATTCTTCATGAAATATAAGTTGTAATTCTTGATTTTGTAATTTGGCCTTGGATTTAGTTTCATTAGTTGTACATTTCATTATTAGTATGCTAGTTTGACTATGCTAGTTTAGTAATTTAAGTGTTTTCGAATTGCTAGTTTAATGATGATGCTTTCTCGTTTTTAATATCTGAATTTTTATTCTTTCAATTAGGTTCAATTGGTTAATTAGGTTTTTAATAATTGTATGCTCATTTTTAAATCGTAGTTGTAGAATCCTTCAACCAAAATGGATCGTGTGTTTAATTATAAAAATTGTGAACAAACATTTATCGACACCGATTGTAATTCCTTGTGATTCGACTCGGATCAACTTATCCCATACAATAGCTCCGTTCTCTTACGGACGAGCTTTAGCTTTAAATTTTAAACGCGAAAAAGTTCGATTCAAAATTTAGCGCCGTTGCCGGGGAATTGACAAAGGCTGTCCAAAAATGTTTGTTCGTATATGTTTAGTTTAGTTTGTGTTAGTTTGTATTATTTTGTCTCAACTGTTTTAATTTGTTTGTTAGTGAATGCAAGGACGTAGGTCCTTGGGTGGAGAAGTAGTACCTTTAGTCGACAACATTCAACGGGTGAATCGAGCACGACTGACGTCAATAGATGAATCATCAATGGCTTCATCCGGAACAAATACTTCGGAACCAAATCAGCCAGAAACTCGAGATGAACAGAACAATATACCCAATCCACCACCGTTTAATCAAGACCAGTTCAATCATCATGTTAACAATCAAGGCATGCAACTGAATCAACAACAAATGCCTTATTACTTTCATCAACAACAGTTCAATCAACAACAACAATTTCATCCTCGAGGACCGTACATACCATTTAACAGGCCGTTCCATCAACATGAGACCCAATCGGCTCGTATGCGTGAATTTGCTCGACCTGTGGTCGGTCCATCTACATCGTGCATTCGTCTAGGCCCAGCGGCCTGAGATTATGAGCTAAAGGCCATTCATTTCAATCTTTTGCCTTCTTTCTACGAGCGCTTACATGAGGATCCGATAACCTTCATTCGGAAATTTTACTCAATTATCCAAACGTTTCCATTGCAAGGGCTTAATGAAGATCAGTTAAAGATGAGATGTTTTCCGTTTACATTAAAAGATAAGGCGGAGACTTGGTTTTTGTCGTTGGAGCCCGACTCTCTTACAAATTGGGATATGGTGTACGATCGCTTCATGGGGAAATATTTTTCAAATCAAACGACGGCTCAACTCCGAGTAAAGATAGCGCCATTCAACCAGATAGAAAACGAAACGTTCCACGAAGCTTGGGAACATTTTAAAGAATTGTTGACACAATGCCCACATCATCATTATCCACCCGAGCTTGTTAATCAATTCTTTTATGATGGGCTTATTCTTACATTTCAGTATATGGTGGACAATGCAGCAGGGGGAGAGATTGGATCACGTACCGCTCAAGAAGTATGGGACATTTGCGAGTCGATAAGTTACAATTCTCAACAGAAAATCTCGCGATCGAAGAAGGTAGTTGTACATGAGATCGAGATGGCGCATGACGATTCTTATAGACTTGATGAGTTAACGAGGCAGGTGGCCTCTTTGCAAACTCAAAACACACTTTTATCTTAAGGCATTTCTTCTTCACAAGAAACGTGTGGCATTTGTGGTGTGTATGGACATGGCGCGAATTTATGTCAAGTAGTGTTCGAACAGGTTGATGGAACCAATGAACAAGCACTCGCTATTCAAGGTTATCAAGCGAATCAAGCCAGGCAGGGGTATCAAAACTATAACTCACGCAACAATAAACCTAATTGGTGGAGAGATCATCCAAATTTCTCATGGTCAAATCCTAATAATGCGGCGAATCCGGTACCGAACCAAAGGCCACAAAATAACTTTGTTCCCCAACAACCATATCAACAACAATGGGGACAGGGTCAATTTTCATTCTCAACTCGACCAACGCAACAATCACAACCGCAAGGACAAGGTCAAGTACCATTTCCTCCACATCCACAGGGGCAAGTTCAAGTACCTTTGCCTCCACCACCACCACCACCAACTCAAGCACCCGTTTCACCATCACTCGAAGAGACGTTGCGTACGTTTATGCAATACACTGACTCAAATTTCCAATGAACTGAATCAAATTTGCTACGTGCTGACAAACAGATGGATAAGCTTGAAATGGCTCTTTGACAACTCGCCAAGCAAGTGCAAAAGAACGAGCAAGGGAAGTTACCAGACCAATCATCACAAGTCCAATCAGTTACGGTGCTTCGGAGTGGTCGCGTTGTGGATAATAAAGTTGCGTCTCCCGATGAGGTCTTTAATGGAGAAAATATCAACTCGAAAGAGAATGAAGGCGAGGAGACCATAAATCACCGTATCATGTTGATAAAGACGTCGAGCCTAAGAAGTCTCTTCACAAGGCTTCTAATCCGTATCGGCCGCCCATTCCGTTTCCAAGTCGTCTTAAAGGGGAAAAGCAAGATAATCAATTTCTTGATCTTTATAATATGCTTTCTAATGTTAATGTTAATTTACCTTTGCTCGATGTTATAAGAAACGTTCCCGCATATGTCTAGTTTTTCAAAGACTTGGCATCCAAAAAAAGAAAATTTTCCGAAAATGAAAAAGTTTGTATTTCAAATGCGGCGAGCGTAATCTTACAAAATCCCCTTCCCCCTAAGGAGAGTGACCCTGGGAGTTTAATCACTTTGGGAAATGGTAAAGAAACTCGGGGAATGCTTGACCTTAGGGCAGGAATCAATTTGATGCCTTCGTCTATTTTTGAGCAGTTTGACTTAGGTACACTCAAGCCGACGAGGATGAAACTCCAACTATCCGACCGGTCGGTTCGTTACCCGCGAGGAATTGTTGAAGACATGTTGGTGCAAGTCGGGAGTTTAATTGTGCCTGTTGACTTTGTGATTCTTGATGTGGGAGATGTTCAGGATGATAACTAGGAGCATACGATTTTTTTGGGACGACCTTTCATGGCTACGACAAATACTTTGATTGACGTGAAGAACGGAAGCATGACTTTGTCCGTTTCGGACGAGTCGGTCACATTTTCCATTCATGATCTTCACGCTACCCCATCATCGTCAATGAATGCTGATTGTTCGTTTGTTGATGCCATCGAGCCAAACGTACAAACTGAGTTTGAAGACGAGTCCGAGGAGGATAATTGGTCCGAGCAAATTTCTGAGGGCATAAATAACCTTTTTGAGATTGCTGAGGAGAAATCGGATAGCGAACCGAAATTCAATCTTAAGCCACTTCCAAATCATCTGAAGTACGTCTATCTTGGAGAGGGTGAAAAGAATCCGGTGATTATTTTTGCCGTGTTGACATAAGAAGAAGAAGATGCTTTGATCGAAGTTCTTAAAAGATTTCAAGGAGCAATTGGTTGGAGTTTGGGGGATATCAAAGGAATTAGCCCGGCCACATGCATGCATCATATTGTGTTAGAAGATGGTGCAAAGCCAGTTCGGGAGGGTCAGCGCCGTTTAAACCCTACTTTGATGGAGGTTGTGAAAAAGGAGATTTTTAAGTTGATCGACGAAGGGATCATCTTTGCTGCACCCAATAGCGAATGGGTGAGCCCCGTCCATGTTGTACCAAAAAAGGGTGGGATTACGATCATCAAGAATGAAAAAGGGGAAATTGTACCGACACGATTGACTACGGGATGGTGGATGTGTATCGACTTCCGAAAGCTAAATGCCGCCACACGGAAATATCATTTTCCACTTCCTTTCATCGACCAGTTACTTGACAAGTTGGCCGGACACCAGTACTATTTCTTTTTAGATGGGTTGTCCGGATATTATCAAGTTGCCATAGCACTGGAAGATCAGAAGAAGACAACGTTTACTTGTCCTTTTGGAACCTTCGCTTTCCAGAGGATGCCTTTTGGACTATGCAACGCACCGGCGACTTTCCAACGCTGCATGCTTTCCATCTTCACGGACATGATAAACGACTATCTTGAGGTATTCATGGATGACTTTTCATTTTTTGGCTCTTCTTTACCTTCATGTCTTGAGAATTTGTCTAAGGTGCTTGAACGATGTGTAGATAGTCATTTAACATTAAGTTGGGAAAAAAAGTCATTTCATGGTTAGAAGTGGTATTGTACTTGGTCATGTTGTGTCGAGTCATGGTTTGGAGGTCGATAAGGCCAAAGTTGATGTTATTGAAAGTTTGCCTCCTCCCACGAATGTGAAGGGTATTCGTAGTTTTCTTGGACATGCAGGCTTCTAGCGGCGATTTATTAAGGATTTTTCCAAAATTAATCGCCCGCTTTGTCATTTGTTAAGTAGTGATGTTCCATTTGTTTTTGACGAATCATGCTTAAATGCTTTTAATTTGCTTAAGAAAAAGTTAACCACGGCTCCGGTGGTCGTTGCCCCAAACTGGTCCCTTCCCTTTGAAATTATGTGTGATGCGTCAAATGACGTCGTGGGGGCCGTTTTGGGTCAACGTGTGGATAGTCCCCTTCGAGTCATTTATTACTCGAGTCTTATGTTAAACGAGGCTCAAAGGAACTATACAACCACCGAGGAAGAACTTTTGGCTGTGTTATTTTCTTTGGAAAAGTTTCGATCTTATATTATTGGTTCAAAAGTGGTCGTCCATAGTGATCACGCGGCTCTTCGTTATCTTTTTAATAAAACACAAAGCAAGCCGCATTTGATTCGCTGGATACTTTTGTTACAAGAGTTTGATGTTGAAATAAAAGATCGTAAAGGTTGTGAAAATTTGGTTGCGGACCATTTGTCATGACTGGATAGAGAGGGAGTGCGTGAATTTGGTTGTTTAAATGATGGTTTTCCATATGAGTTAACATGTGCTATTTCTTCATATAATACTCCATGGTTCGCCGATATTGTTAACTTTCTTTCTTGTGGCTACTTGAGTGCCAATTTATCCTTCCAAGAGAGGAAGAGATTTCTTTCTAAGTTCAGAGACTACTTTTGGGATGACCCGTTCTTGTTTCGGTTCGGGAAAGGTGGATTTATTCGATGTTGCATCCCCGAGGAAGAGCAACAGAGTATTCTCTCATTTTGTCATGATCAGCAGTGTGGAGGCCATTTTGGAGGTCAGAAGACGGCTTATAAGGTCCTCCAATCCGGATTTTATTGGCCTAGTCTATTTAGAGATGCGCATAAGTTCGCTAAGACATGTGATCAATGCCAGCGGTTGGGAAACATTGGCAAACGTGATGAGATGCCGCAAACGAGCAATTTAGTCGTGGAGGTTTTTGATATGTGGGGCATCGATTTTATGGGACCATTTCGGGCATCTTTCGGTTATGAATATATATTGGTTTCCGTTGACTATGTGTCCAAGTGGATCGAGGCTATTCCCACGAGGACGTGTGATGCAAGAGTCGTCCTCAAATTCATTCAAGAGCATATTTTTGGTAGGTTTGGCTTTCCACGTGCGATCATTAGTGATGGGGGTGCACATTTTTGTAACCGCTCTCTTGAGAAATTGATGGCCAAATATGGGGTGAAGCACACAGTGGCCACGGCGTACCACCCACAAACGTCGGGCCAAGTGGAGACGAGTAATAGACAAATCAAGGCAATTCTGGAAAAAACCGTTCATCCGAGTCGTAAGGATTGGTCGGCTAAGCTTGTTGATGCTTTATAGGTTTATCGAACGGCGTACAAAAATGTTTTGGGAACTAGCCCTTATCGAATGGTTTTTGGTAAAGCATGTTATCTTCCGGTGGAAATGGAGCATCGGGCATATTGGGCGATTCGTGCAGTGAGTTTTGACTTGGTACAAGCTGGTAATCAGCAAGGACTGCAATTGGAGGAACTTGATGAAATTCGAAATGAGGCTTACGACAATGTGGACATCTACAAAAAGAAGGTTAAGGCTTATCACGACAAGAAGATTATTCACAAGAATATCCGAGTTGGCATACAGGTGCTGTTGTTTAATTCTCGCCTCCGTTTATTTCCCGGGAAGCTCAAATCACGTTGGAGTGGCCCATTCCTTGTTACCAAAGTTTTCCCATATGGAGCCGTGCGTTTGGTAAATGAGACAACCAAAGAGAGTTTTCTAGTGAACGGCCATCGTGTGAAGCCGTATTTTCAAGGTTCGAAATTGCTTCAAGAAAAGGAGATTGTGACTCTCGTTGACCCTTGTTTGGCATAGAGGGGAGACTTTTTCAAGCTCAGTGACATTAAACAAGCGCTTCTTGGGAGGCAACCCAAGTCTTTTAACTTATTATGTTTTTTGTGTTTCGTTGTTTGTTGTTATTTCAGGTTCCCTTCATTCTTAAGGCCCGTGGATGGTTTTCGACACAACTCTTTACCACAAGATGAATTCAGGGACGTCTCTCTTTCTCTTCTTTTGCTTAATGTTTCATTTTATACAATGTGGACATTGTATGAGCTAAGTGTGGGGGGGTTGTCCTTTGGTTGGTAATTGTTTGTATGCTTGTTTGTGGTTGATTTGAATTGTGTGTATTGATATTGACTGGGATCTTGACGAAGTGACGTGGTTAGATGCTTTGGTTAGGATATTTAGACTTTTGATCGAACAATAGTGTAATTGTGGAAAATGAAGTGTAAATAGTAACTGAAGTGTCTCATCTTTTGTTCTATTTTTTGTTTCGTTCTTAAGAGTCGAATACTCTCTACTAACCCCGTTTTCCAATACCGTCTATAGGATTTTATGTAATTCTTGTTTTTATTTTGGTGACGTTAAAACTCCATGTGCAAAGTTGAAAATATTATCAGTTGCGCTTAGCAACGTAAGGTCAGGAGTCAATGTACTCTCACATTTGATGTATATGTATTATGCTTGTTTTGTACCTCATCCTTATGGGTACTTATTAAAAAAAAAGGAAAAGAAAAAGAAAGAATAAGTACAAGAAGAGAAATCCTTGTACAAGTTAAGCTGTTGTTTTTGTTTTTCGTAGATTATATTGTTAAAGAGGTGTATAGATGACTGGGCTAGTCGGGTGACGATTTGGCGGTTTGAACAGGGCTAGACTTTAGCCGAGGCATGGATGGGTGACGTACACGGAGGTCAACTCGTTACTTTTAGGTGTTCGGAAGCTAGTCTAAATCTCTTATATCAACGTTATTGTGTCGTCTTTTTAGTTGAGTTTCTAGTCGATTTAATGCATTAACTTCTTGAATCATATGGATGCATTAGTCATTAAGTCATTGGGTAATTAGCTTTTTCCTGTCTACGTCTAGATTAGATTTTTCTTGAGGACAAGCAAAAAGTTAAGTGTGGGGGGTTGATTTGTACATATTTGTGTGTGATTTTCGTGTGTTTTTGCATCGCATGTTATGTGCTTTTATGTGTTTTAGGTTTATCTTTTTATCGTTTTTCTTCCTTTTTTATGTTTTTCGTTTCTTATGGTGTTTAATGTGTTTTTACTTTATTTTGTATGAAATAATCTAACTTTGTTTAATGTTAATATCTCAGCTCAAAATGAGGAAAACGAGACGAGCGACGAGCGACTACCCAAAGCCATGAAGATGCCGCAGAGTAGCGCTCGCGTCGACGCCGAGTACCGCTCGCGTCGATCGATGCTAGGTCGACGTGTAGCTTCTGTAGCGTCGATCCTAGGCCCGTCGGTAGACGCACTGTCGACGCTACGCCCACGTCGACCGACACACCATCGATGTACTGTCGATGCAAAGGTTCTAAATCGTTGATCCTAGGTGCATCGATCGACGCTCTGCCTGGTCGATGCGTGCACCTGGCTCGCGTCGATCGACGCACCGTCGACGCTCCGGCGGTTGAGCGGTTATTTTTGAAGAAATCTATAAATACCGGTTGGTTTATCATTTTAATCATCAGACTTCAAGGGGGCAAGTTCCAAAACACTTAGAAATATATTCCTCTCCCCTTTTCACATTACATTTGAAGATTTCGTTCGAAGATCGCGTCGGAGACTCGTTTTTACATTCTACATCGCTCATAGTCATCGTTCGTCGCTGAAGCTTGATCGTTTGCTGCGTATTCTTCCTGAAATATAAGTTGTAATTCCTTCTTTTGTAATTTGGATTTGGATTTAGTTTCATTAGTTGTACGTTTCATTATTAGTATGCTAGTTTGACTATGCTAGTTTAGTAATTTAAGTGATTTCGAATTGCTAGTTTAATGATGATGCTTTCTCGTTTTTAATATCTGAATTTTTATGCTTTCAATTAGGTTTAATTGGTTAATTAGGTTTTTAATAATTAAATGCTCATTTTTAAATTCGTAGTTGTAGAATCCTTCAACCAAAATGGATCGTGTGTTTAATTATAAAAATTGTGAACAAATATTTATCGACGCCGATTGCAATTCCTCGTGATTCGACTCGGATCAACTTATCGCATACAATAGCTCCGTTCTCTTGCGGACGAGCTTTAGCTTTAAATTTTAAACGCGAAAAATTTCGATTCAATAAGCTGGCTCCCCGTACAGATGTAAGGCTGTTTGTTGGATATCCTAGAGGAACGAAAGGAGGTTTATTTTATAGTCCTAAGGATCAGAAGATCATTATTAGCACCAATGCTCGATTCTTAGAAAAATACTATGTTATAAACCACAAGTCAAGGAGCCAAATCGCCCTTGAGGAACTAAGAGGGGAAGGATTGAATTCCACACAAGTTGTACAAGAAGAGGTAATACCAGATACTGCACAACGTGTCACGAAAGTACAAGAACCTCCTCGTCGCAGTGGGAGGGTTGTACGCCAACCTGTTAGATTCATTGGTCTGGGAGAGGCTTCAGATTTCCCAGAGGGACTAAATGAATTGGATCCCAGGACCTATGACGAGGCGGTGCGAGACAAAGACTCAATAGCTTAAGTAACCCATTTATGGACTTAAGCAGGCATCAAGGTCTTGGAACATCCGGTTTGATGAGGTCATCCAGTCATATGGATTCGTGCAAAGTCCGGATGAGAGCTGTGTGTACAAGAAATGTGACGTAAACGTGGTAGTATTCCTCGTACTTTATGTAGATGATATCTTACTTATTGGAAACAATAAAAAGGTATTATCCGACATAAGGGTGTGGTTGTCCAAACAGTTCAATATGAAGGATCTGGGAGAAGCCGTACACGTCCTTGGCATCAAGATCATTCGTGATCGCAAAAGGAGGATACTATGTCTGTCTCAGGCGACCTATATCGATACAGTGCTAGCAAGGTTTAGCATGGAAAATTCCAAGAAAGGTTTTATACCTTTCGAGGATGGAATTCACCTATCCAATAAAATGTGTCCCCAAACACATTCTGAGATAGATGACATGAGTAAGGTTCCATATGCTTCGGCAGTGGGGAGCTTAATGTATGCTATGCTATGCACTAGGCCTGATATATGTTATGCAGTTGGCATGGTAAGCAAATATCAGTGTAACCCTGGACGAGGTCACTGGACTGCGGTCAAAGACATTCTCAAGTACCTTAGAGGACTCGAGATTACATGTCGGTATACCGCTTTGATAGTATAGTACCTTTGGGTTACACGGATTCATATTTTCAATCCGATAAAGATCAAAGAAAGTCTACCTCGGGCTATGTGTTTACACTGGGAGGCGGAGCTATTGCATGGAGAGCATAAAGCAGAAATGTATTGCGGATTCCACCATGGAGGCCGAGTATGTAGCCGCCTCTGAGGCAGCTAAAGAGGCAGTCTGGCTCCGCAGTTTCCTGTTGGACTTGAGCGTGGTCCCTGATTTGCCAAAGACTATCACGATATACTTGATAACTCTGGTGCAGTGGCAAATTCAAAGGAACCTAGAGCCCACAAATCAAATAAACACATAGAGAGAAAGTACCACCTTATACGAGATATTGTTAAGAGAGGAGATGTGGCGGTGGTCAAGATTGCGTCTAAGGACAATTTGGCTGATCCATTCACAAAGATCCTTCCGACTAAGACCTTTTATGGTCACGTGGAGAAAATAGGGGTGAGATGCAGACCTGGTGGCGCACTTTGAGTAGATAGTTAGATTAGAGAGTTAGCCAGTTTGCTATTATGCTTGAAAGACATGCTTCAAGTATAAGTGGGAGATTGTTAGTTTAGTATACTGGAAGGACATGTCTTTGTATACTAATACTAATTATTTATGATGATATGAAATGGTTTTGCAGTCACTGTTTTCATTTTAGTTTATTTTATATAATCGTTCTAGTGCAAATGTTCCATATATATACGTTGTAGATGATATGGTGTGGGGAGTCACACGGTAAGATCATATCATCAGAACCTTGCATTGTATTAAATGCTCACGGCATAGATGGTCATGAACACACCATCGATAAACCGTAGGATAATCTGACAAGTCAGTTTATCTTGATTGACTGATTATTCTAGTACACACCGTGTAGCGTATTTGAGGAAGGATCGCGATAGGATACTATTCTCTGTCTCTGACCCAAATAGTGAGAGAATAAAGATCCATAGAGTTCGGGTTCTGAACTCATGTGATGCTGCCGATCATATTCTTATACTGATCATTGCTTTGATTTATCAATGGGTGAGATTTTTTCGTAGATCAATAGATTCGATATTTTYYGCAATGTCAYTTCATGTATGATGAGTCGAACAGTATGCATGAGCACCGTGTCCTGGTGCGCCAGGTTGATYATGTTCTCTTGAGGAAACACAAGTGCATYCTYAAACCMTGRAGGTGGAATTTATTCCGTGCATGAATAAAGCTTGTGTGGTACTACTCAAGATTTTAGAAGTTAATTAATTATAGCTGTCAGAGGCTTACATAATTAATTAATTAATGAACATTAAATCTTAAATACGGGGAATGGCTGGACTAAAGAGGAAAGCTTATTCAGAAATATGTATTAAATTGGTAGGTCAGTTTTACCTTTTTAGTGGAATAAAAGTAAAACTTAATTTATTTAATTATATCCTAAGTTTATTGGATATTAGAAATTAAATAAATTAATGGGCCAATTTAATATTCTTCTAGATCCCTGTTGTAGCCCAATATGACTGTAAGTGGACTGGAGATGGAACAAGAGATAGAGGCCTAAACCCAGTAGGGTTTTGAGGCTTGATTTTCGAAAACCCCTAGTATAAATAATGGTGTAATTTTTGAAAATCACACACATATTTACACAAAAAATCAGCCCCTCTTGGTTCTTACCTAATCTCCATAGAATTCACAATCCTATCGGTAGTATACAGCTCACTCTGTAGCAGATACGCAGTCCGGGAATACAGCAGAAGATCCGGGAGTTGAATCTGCTGCAGAAATTCGACGGCTTTGAGGGAGAAGAGAGGCGCCGAATTCATCTCCATTCAACAACAAGATCAGACCTTTGATCTTGTCCTCAGACCGTCTGATTATTGTAAGTAGATTCAATATTTATGTTTTCGCTTTATGAAATTTGAATCTACCGTGCATGTTTTAATCCGGACGTGTGAATACATTCATATGCATGAAAATATTATTTACATGAACACATAATTAAAATATGAATATCCAAAAGATCCTGTTCAATTCGAGAAAACCCCAACACACGAAGACTACTTAGAGCCACTGTTCGAAATAAACTCGTTCTTCGAAGTTGCGTGACCAACGGAGAAGATCTTTTCATCTAGGCGAAAAATATTTAGTATCATGTTTTTGATATTTTAGTTTTCATAAATTACTTCATATATTTGTATTGATCGAGAACAAGAAAGTAATATAGTTTTCGGGTTTGTACACTCAAGTTCACAAGTACTTTTACTAGTGAACTGATTTAATTTGTTGTGTTCTTAAGTTTTATTTTCGCTGCATATTTTTAATTTAAATCTGGTTGATGTTGGTATTTAGTGTTGGTTAACATTGAAAGCAACATCACAAACTGATACTTATTTTCAAAATCATAGACCTTCAAATTTTACACAATGTTTAGAATTTCGCTAGATCAACTCAACACAATTATATAGAAAAAAAAAAACATACTTCAAAACAATAAATTTAAAGTAGTACGGAAACTTATGTATCAAATACAAAATATAAAATTATTTTATCATCAATATTCATAAAAATAGGATATTATATGAATATATAATCAAACCAATGAAAAAAACTTGTTTATTTTGAAACAGAAGTTCAAGATTATCCCAAAATTCAAAGGAAAAAAAAAAGATTACGTAGAGAAAAAAATTGTAATTCCATAGAATATTTGCTAGAAAAAAAAATTATATATCATCACCAAAATGAAAGTATAGTATCATGTAGCAAAATTAATGTAGAAATTTGTATAAACAGAAAACTACAAAAAGTTAGACATCATCCCAATATATAGTGTTATAAAATCACATGAATGAAATAAATAAATTAAAAGTTCAAGAAGTAACACTGATTTAAAAAAAAAAAAAAGAAAAAAAAAACTGATTAACAAAAATGATAGTATAGTATCATGTTTAAAATTAATGTAGAAACCTATATAAACAAAAAACTACAAAATCTAGACATTATCTCCAAAATATAGGACGGTATCATAAACTCACATTAATGAAAAATAAATTATAAACTCCAAAGTTAAAAAAAAGATTTAAAAAAAAAGATTAAACAAATGCTTTAGGGAGAAGATATAAACATATGTAATTTGATAGATCTATGATGAATCAAAAATCAAGTGTGTTCTCATATACTTTATGTATACAGATTAACAAAATTTGTGTCATATTTTATTATTATATCCAATGTATCAAGATGCACTACTACAAAAAATCAATTCAACATCATTTTTAATTCGATGTCTTCCACATATATTATCGATGTTAAATCCACTGATCGGTTGAAGAATGTTGTGTATTTGAATATCAAACTGATGTTAAAGCCATTGGTGTAGCAGGTGAAGATCTTACGACAGCGGTTAAAACCCGTAGTTAAATATCAAAGTTTATCTATAGTTTTTACCCGCTGTCTATTAGAAAATAACAGTGTTGTAAAAACATATGATATGTGATAGGAGATTTTATATCAGTTCTACACTGATGTGTATTCTAAGAAAGATAACGTCTCTTAGACCGATGTCAAAAACTGGTATCAAGAAACAGATGTCTTTGGTATTAACAACAGTTTTTAATTGGTGGTATTTTATATTTATATGACATCATTTTATTAAAGTAAGGTACAAACCAATGTATTTTTTATAGTTTAGCGAATATTTTAATTCTTTTGAATATATATATATATATATATATATATATATATATATTTGTGTGTGTGTGTGTGAATGACCATATATAGTCAACACAAAATAATTATTGAAATCAACAATGTGTGATACAATACTTTAAACAAATTCAAAAATTCAGATTTATTATTTAAACAAAAGCGTGAGTGCAAATATTCAACAAGTGATGAATATCCAATTGCATGTCAAAGGAATGAATCGCAAAAACTAGTCAAGTCCTCTAACGTAACTATATATCCACAATCTTTAAATAATGCAATGTCATTGCTAGAACCAACTAGACATGTCATATCCAATTGCATGTCAAAAGAATGAATCCCAAAAACTAGTCAAGTCCTCTGTTGTAACTATATATCCACAATCTTTAAATTAATGCAATACCATTGATCACCAACAGCACCACTACCAAAACACCTTTAATATCATGCAAATTAATAAGGCAACCAAGTCAATCTCAAGGTTTCTAACAAAAAAATATAGGTGTCGAGTACTTTAATAAAAATATATAATGATAACCACATTTTCAGTATGGAATTGCTCATAGTCAGTATCTCACTTTAAAGCATAATGAAACCGTTGACATATGAACATGAAAATGACAATAACTCAACAATAATCACAACCACATTTTGAGCACATGTCCCAACAATAAAAATTACAAGCATGGACAACATCAAAAAATAGAATAACTGGACCAAAAAATAATAAATACGACACATCTAAAAATTCTAAATTATAATTTATCATGATGTCTAAGCAAATCAAGTAGGTCATTCAACATATAATTAGAAATGAATAGATGTTTAAAATCGAGTACCTTTTTCTATTCAAACATGTGGTTTTCCACACACTTTGACCACTCCAAACGCACTTCATTAATTTCTACTCGTGAATACTCAACTTTATTGAACTATGAACAAACACAAATTTGTTACCATAATATTACTATGAAAATATTAAAATATTTATAATTTTACCATTGATCATAGTGGAGCCACACTGTTCCTCACAAATGCGTCAATTATCTCACTCTTATATCGCATTACATAAAAACCGCATTGCTTATCATCTGGTTGAACTGGAACCTATATTGGAATCAAATTGTTAGTGACTAATCCGGATATTTATATTGTAAAAGTTATCAATTACATAGACATACCTTAATGACATCCCAGTTAGGATGTTTTTTTACCTCTCCTCCCCTTCTTCGCATTATAAAATTTTAATGCCCTTCAATTAAATAAACTAAAGACCTTGAACCCCATATAATTAACACATTATAATTTATTTAACAAATATGAAGCATATAAATAAATACTACATACCGAATTTTTTTTATCCAGCTACTTCTTTTTGGGGTTTAAGACCTCTTCTGGCTTCCCATCATGTCTGAATAAAAAGGTTATATCACTAATTGGACCATTTAAAAAAACATATATGAACTAACCAAGACAAACCATTTCAAGTCGACAATTATTACAAATAAAAAGATGATGCGGCAAAACTCAATTCAGACTTGCCCATAATTGACAAACAGAAGAAACAGACCTCAAGGCCAGGCCCTGAACAATATGAATGATGAAAAGATAATATTACCCAGAAACACAAACAAACAAAAGGCAAATCTATTTCTAGATATCAATTCAACCCTCAACAACTGCATTCCAAATTGCCCTTCTAGGTTGCCTCTGTGCCAAAGGTCCATGACATCCAAAAAACTTGGATAATTTTTGGTAGCAAGTTCCTTATATTCTTTAAAATTCTTACCGAAAGTTTATTCTACCAAAAAAATTATCCTTGCCTCCTTGGTCATCAAAACTAAACTAGATTGAGTAAATAGATACGTAAAATTGTGCAAGAATGAATTTTCACTTGTGATACAAAATCTTCCTCACCCCACCACACACCAAAAGAAACTTTTTTTAGCATAAGTGTGAACACCTCGCTTTGTAATTAAATGGGAATTAGCACAAATCACAATCCCACTAGACCTGCTGACTACTTGGCATGATAACCTAACATAAGTTTTTTGTTTTTTTTTGTAGGAGCATTTCAGAACCATGTACCAATAGGAAAGTTCTATGAACACAATATAATTTAATAAAAAAGTATTCGGTTTTAGTAAAGGCAATTACTATATAACAATCCAACACCATATAGCGTTCTCGTTTCACATCCAACGAGCGAGGATATGTGTTTGATGAAATTAGTTATACACACAAGGTAAGAAAAAAATTAATCTTTCACCAAGAAAATTGTTCCAAAGCTTTAGTCTCGCACCAGCAGTTCAGAGCTAATCAGACGCCCACCATTAATTGTCCATCCATCACACTATCCTAAACATAACCAATTAATGGCATTCTAACAATCCCACTACACCAGGACCCTTTCGATGTTGCACAAAAGCCAATATTAGGGCAATCTCTTTTTTACTCATTTCGATGCATACAATTCAGGTTGGTTCAAGAATCATAATTAGCTTCTGTCTTAAGAAAAAAAAAGTTCAAAGAAACCTACAACACATAAGCCAAAAACAATCCCAAAACCATTGAACAAGATGATTTCTTCTATGACAAATTTCATCTCTTTCATAACAAATAAAGATTGGTTCAAAAAATTATTTCACATAAGTTCTCACACAAAATTAAATTTAGAAAGAGGCCGTGCCTGATGAATGGATTTTATTTCCGGGTTGAAATTGGTAGTTCTGTGGATTTACCAAATACATCAAAAAAGTTCATCGCTACAAATGTGGGATTGTTACTCCTCTCTGTTTCGGGAAGTTTAGCTTTCTGAAAACAAGAAATGGAATTAGATGGATCGGAAATGTAGTTTTCGCCACGATGCCTCAGTTTTTTTTGGGCAACTGTCCTTAAAGAAGATAAGCTTTTTTGTACGCCGTCTTTAAAAGAGCTTGGCCTAGGGCTGAGACTGCCCAGATAGATCTGGTTCTTCTTCGAACGTGAGCTCTTTGGGAAATCGAATGGAGATTGAGATGAACGAGGTTTCGGAAAAACCGACTGAGCCATCTGACAGGTAGGACGAGAGGATTCTAGCAGCTTGAGCATAACTTAACACTTTATCAGTTATATAAGCTCGGAGATGACTCACGAAATAGTTTAGGCGTGAGTCGCTAATTCCGGTTAAGTCGGCCAGTGAAGGTTTTCTCATAAGCAAATCCTTCATCTTCCCAAGCAATTTGTCCCCCGAAAGCTTTAATTTTTCAGAGCACCAAAAATAAGAAATCTCACTATCTGAAGTTTTTAATAAGAATGACCTTCCGGATTTGTCTGCATGGATCTCTTCAATTTCTACATCAGTACATTGCACTTTAGTGCTTAACGTTGCCAGACTCTCTACAGAACTATCATCCCCATTAAACGATATCCGCAGATCGGAAGTTGGCTAAAGGGTGAGACATAAATTCCCCCTTACAGATGTTGGAGACAGGAGGGTTCCTTGCTTGTTGATCTTTCCAACTCAAATAGAAACCAGAGGTACACACAAGCACCTGGCTAGCAAACCAACTTCTAAAGGCTTGAAGTGCTGACTAAGGTGAGATAGCAGACCATCTTCAACCACACCGGCGGAAACGTCAAGGTTAACAAAGCGCGGGAGGGCGAAGTGCCGTTGGGAAAGGTTTTGATAGTGTTCCCCCTCAGCTTCTGAATAAATAGGGAAAGGGGCACCGTAGTTGTTGGCGATGTTGGTATAGGGAAAATCGTCATCAAAATGGTAGGACAGGAATGGTTTGAAATGATTGACATGGAGAATATGAGGGTTGTGTTTAAGAATTCTCTAAATCAGAAGGAATGGGCACAATGGAAAAACGAGGCAGTTTCAAACAAAAATGCTCATTGAGGCATTTCCTCGAACACTTGGTTGGCATGGTTTCAAAGAAAGGGATTCAATGCTAATTGAAGAACAAAAACCACCAATTTCTCCAATCAAACAATCAAAACACAACAAATACTAAAAAATTTATAATCCCAGCCAAATTCAAGCGAAGTACCTTAAGAAATGGGACGAAGAGGAAAAGAGGAACAAATCACGAAGGTTTCAACAAAAATCAGGCCACCGTGGGCTGGGGTTCGCCGGAAAACGAAGGTGGAAATCGGAGTCGATCGACTGCTTCCCTTCTTTTTCTCTCCCCTTTTTTTTATTTCTGCTTTTTTTTTTCTGCCGTGCATTTTTTTCTTTCTTCTCTTGTTATTTTGGTAACTAATTGTGGGGGGAAAAGAGAGAGATCAACTGCCTTAATAAGTCCCGCTGGGCCCCGCCTCAGGGGAGGAGTCGATCGACTGCAGTCGATTGACTAAGGGTCTGTCAATCGACTGCTCCTTGCAAAACTCGGGCGCTACTTTCCTTCAGTCAATTTGGCTCATTGCCGTCGATCGACTATCAGTCGATCGACTGCGGGCCAATCGATCAACTGCTTCTTGCAAAACTTGGAAGCTACTGTCCTTCAGTCGCTTTTCCATGTATCAGTCGATCTTGTAGTTGATCGACTGCTATGCTGCAGCCAATTTCCTATTTTTGATCTCCTTCTTTCCCAAACCTCCATGATTTCTCCGACATAAACCCAAAAAAATTAGTTAACGCTAATAAAGAAAGGGTATACACAAAATAAAAAGAAGATTAAGAAAAAGAGTTAGAAAGTCATGGGTTGCCTCCCTGTAGCGTGTTTGTTCAAAGTCATTCGCTCGAATATCCTTCCTCGATTGGGATTCCTTCATGGGTAAATCTTCTAAGTTCTCCTCCTCCACAATCACAAACTCAAGATCCTTGCGTTGCAATGATCCGTGTCGGTAGGGTTTAACTCGTGCGCCATTCACTTGGAACCGCTCGTCCGTCTTGGGATTGATCAACGTTACGGCTCTAAACGGGAATATCTTCTCAGTCTTATACGGTCCGCTCCACTTGGACATAAGTTTCTCAGGAAACATGGAAAAACGAGTATTGTATAGGATCACTTGCATTCCTTCCTCCAACTCTTTGGGTACAAGCTTCTTGTCATGGAGGAGCTTCATCTTTTCCTAGTACATTCGCACACTCTCGAAGTCTTCATTCCTTAACTCATCAAGTTCCTCAATTTGGAGATTTCGCTCCTCTCTGGCTTGCTTCAAATCTTAGTTACATGCCCGAATGGCCCACCAAGCTCTATGCTCCATTTCAACCGGTAGATGGTACAACTTCCCGTACACGAGGCGATTGGAGCTCATCTTAAGAATCATTTTGTGGGCCGTGCGGACGGCCCACAAATCATCTATGATCTTCGTTGATCAATCTTTCCAATTAAGTTGCATGGTCTTCTCGAGAACGTTCTTGATTTGGAGATTGCTCGTCTCGACTTGCCCGGCCATTTGAGGATGATATGGAGTGGACACCTTATGCACGACCCCATAGTTCTTCAACACCCGTTCAAGTAGCTTGTTGTTTAAGTGCTTTCCGCCATCACTAATAATCGCCCTCGGAACTTCAAATCGACAAAAGATGTTTCTACGAACAAACTTCACCACGGTATCTCCATCATTCCTCCTCGTCGGAATCGCCTCTATCTATTTGGAACTGCGACCATGATGTACTCGAACTCGTGAGACTTCAGAAAGGGGCCCATGAAGTTGATCCCCCATACGTTGAATATCTCGATGGCCAAGTTGTACGTCATCGGCATCTGATTCCTCTTGCTTATACTTCCCGTTCTTTGGCATCGACCGCACATCTTACAATGTCCGTGGGCATCCTTGAAAAGAGTGGGCCAATAAAAACCTGATTGAAGAACCCTATAAGCGGTCTTTTGGCCACCGAAATTCCCCCCTACTAGGTGATCGTGGCATCTCATCAAAATTTGTGTCTTTTCCTTGTTCGGAATACATCGCCTCAACATACCATCTTTCCCAATCTTGTACATATGAGGGTTATCCCAATAATACCCTCGGCACGTGGCAAGGAACCTCCTCTTAACGTGATGAGACAAGTCCAGGCGAATCACTTCACTAGCGAGGTAATTAGCAATGTCGGCATACCAAGGCGTGACAGAAACACCAAATAAATTCTCGTGCGGGAAATTTTCTCCAATGAGCTTCCTCTCCCCATTTTAGACCTCCAAACGAGAGAGATGGTCGGCGACAAAATTCTCGCACCCCTTCCTATCCTTGATCTCCACATCGAACTCTTGAAGTAAGAGTATCCACCAGATTAGCCTCGGCTTCGCTTGAGATTTGTTGAAAAGATATCTCAATGTCGCATGATCGCTATGTACGATAACCCTTGAACCAACGATGTAGGCGCGAAACTTCTCAAGTGAGTAAACCATGGAAAAAAGATCCTTCTCGGTAGTTTAATAGTTCTTTTTGGCATCATTGAGCATGAGGCTTGCATAGTAGACGACGCGAAGAAGCTTGTACATGCGTTGCCCCAAGACGGCCCCCACCGCTTCATTCGATGCATCGCACATTATTTCGAATGGGAGAGACCAATCCGGGGCCACATACCATGAGGGCCGAGGTTAAACGCCAAAAGAAAAGCATCATCAAACACGAATGGAACGTCGGCGCTACGCAAATGGCAAAAAGGGAGGCTAAGTTTCGAGAATTCCTTGATGAACCGCCTATAAAATCCCGCATGGCCGAGAAAGCTTTGAACTCCCTTCACATTAATCAGTGGTGGGAGCTTCTCGATTACATCAATCTTTAATTTATCAACTTCGATCCCCTTAGATGACACCACATGCCCCAAAACTAGCCCACTTCTCAACATGAAGTGGCTCTTCTCGCAACTCAATCTAAGGTTGCTCTCGACACATCTCTCCAAAACACTTGTCAAGTGGTCTAGACACTTATCGAACGTGGAGCCATAGATGGAAAATTCATCCATAAAAACCTCCATGTACTTGTCGATCATATCGGAGAAAATTGGAATCATGCACCTTCGAAAAGTGATGGGTGCATTGCACAACCCTAAAGGCATGCGTCAAAAAGCGTACGTGCCAAAGGCATTCAGGTGATGGGTGCATAGCAAGTGAACGTCGTCTTGGGTTGATCTTCCGGTGAGATGGAAATTTGGTAATATCCGGATAGCCCATCAAGAAACAATAAGAGTGATGACCCGCGAGCTTATCCAACATTTGGTCAATGAACGGAAGTGTGAAATGATCCTTCTTGGTGGTGGCATTCAGCTTACGGAAATCAATGCACATCCACCACCCGGTGGTTGCGCGAGTCGGCACGAGTTCTCCATGGTCATTGTCATAATGGTAATTCCACTCTTTTCGAGCACCATGTGGACCGGGCTCACCCAGTCACTATCACCAATTGAAAACATTAGGCCCTCGGCTACGAGTTTTAAGATCTTGCCCTTCATTACCTCCATCAAATTTGGGTTCAATCGACGTTGGCATTCTCTCGATGATTTCGCCCCATCTTCAAGAGCAATTCAATGCATATGCATGGAAGGGCTTATCCCCTTAAAATCACTAAGGCTCCACCCTATCGCCTTCTTGTTCTTTTCAACACTTCAACCAATCGTGCTCGTGGAAAGCTCGGTAAAGATAATCACGGGTTATGATTCCCCATCTTCCAAATAAACATACTTGACATGGCTAGAAAGGGTCTTGAGCTTCGACTTCGGTGTAAAGATGGTTCCACACTTGATACCTCAAATATACCCATCACCCCCTCCGATTAAAACGTTAGCCACCCTTCGTCCTCGAATACCTCATCCACAACTTCCCCATAGACCTCCTCAACCACTTCTTCTATCGAATCGATCATCGGACAATTGGCTTGAATAGAGGAAGGGTAATGATACCAAAGTAATGGATCAAAATGTTCACCATGTCCCCCAAAACCGAAAACGACAACCTTCCATTCTTCATGTCTATCAAAGTGTTTGTGGTTACCATGAATGGTCATCCAAGCAAGATTGTGTGCTCACAGCTTTCATTGCTCACTTCTCCAACGTCCAAGATTACGAAATCCATGGGGACTATGAGGCTTCCCACTTGTACCAATACATCTTCGACTATTCCCTTCGGGTATCAGATCGGTCGGTTGGCCAATTGTAAACATATCCCTGTTTTCTTGAGATCTCTCAACTCCAATTGTTTAAAGATGGAGTAGGGCATCAAATTTATCCCCGCGCTAAGTTGTAGCATCCCTCGTGTCTCCTTTCAATTCCCTAGAGTGATCTTGATGCAAAAGCTCCCCGGATCGCCCTCCTTAGGTGGGAGAGGGTTGCTATAGATGATACTCGCTACGTTCGATATACACACCTTCTCATTGTCCTCGAACCGTCACCTTTTGGATTTCAACTCCTTGAAAAACTTCATGTATGCGGGCACATTTCGGATAATGTCGAGCAAAGGGAGGTTTATGTTAACCTTCGACAACATCTTGTACAATTCGAGGAATTGGGTGTCTTGCTTCTTCGGTCGGATATGACTCAGATATGGAATTGGAGGTTGGTATGGTGTCACGGATTTGTGTAATCCCCCGGTAGCCTCGGTTTCCTTCACTTCACCACTTGAAGAAGATGTGGGTGGGCTAGGAGTGGCTACGGGCTCGTCTGAATCATGCATGGTCAAATATTCTTGAACTTGGAGCGAGGGCAAGGGGTCGTCTTCGGGATGGGCAACTTTTTTATCTACCACCTTCCCGATTCGAAGAATAGTCACGGATTGAGCTTGAGTTGGTTGACTTGGTAGCTTTCTTTTTTCATGGGACCATGTAAGTTCATTAACATCCGTTTCCACTTACCCCACTTGTGTCTCCAAACTCGCGAGCCGTTTGGTCAATTGTTGGATAGAACCCGAAAGTTCAGTTAAGATGGACTCCATGCTCGGTTGGCGTGATGTTGAATTGTCTTGAGGAACCAAAAACGAGGCTTGATGAGGCGGGAAAGGTGGTCGAGCGGTAAACGGGGCTTGAGGTCGTGGTTGTTGCGCTTGTTGCACCATTGGTGGCCCGGGTGGGTTTTGAGCATTTGTCGTATCCCTCCACCCAAAGTTAGGGTGGATCCTCCACCCAGGGTTGTAAGTTTGGCAATATGGATTATTGTGCCATTTGAAACCTCCTCGTTGGTCTTGGTTAGATTATGGGGATTGGTACCCTTAGATCACGAATGCTTGCTCGTCGAACTCACTAGGTTGCCCCATAAACCATCGGGCACGAACTAGCTCCATGGGCCATGACGTTGCGCGTGGTGCATGTCCCCATCGAACCCGAGTATGGCTTGGTGAGAGAAGCCACTTGACTCTCAAGGTCGGTAATCGTACGGGCCCATTCGGGCTCATCCTTCATCGAAACTTCTTTCTTGCTCCTTTCGCTCCAATATACTCATCCGGTGATCATCGGTAGCCATATTCACAAAATTGTCATATAATTCCCTCGTCGAGCGGATGACAAGGTTCCCTCCGACGGAGTTGTTCACCATGGGTAATGAAAATGTCAAGCCATTGTGAAAAAATTGGTTCAAGAAATCACTGGTGAACCGATGATGAGGGCACTTGGTAAGATAGCCCTTGAAGCGCTCCCATGCCTCGTATAAGATCTCGTCACTTGATTGACGGAATGAGGCAATCTTTGCTCGGAAGTCAATTATCTTATCTTAGGAGTAGTACTCTTCCATGAACTTCTCGGTCACCATGTCCCAATTGGTGAAGGAATCGGCCGGTAATGTCATAAGGCAATCGATCGCCTTATCCTTCATCATATACGGGAAGCACCGCATCTTGATTTGATTGATATGGATTCCTTGGCACGAAAAACTCGACACGGTGTAGGAGAATATTCGAAGGAAGTGGAGAGCATCTTCTTGCGGTAGTCCATGAAAAGACGGGAGTCGATTGAGATCAATTGGCCGCAAGTTGTACTGTAGGGCCTCAGTGCTTAGTCGAATGCATGAGGAAAAGTCGTCCATGTACTATCTCGACACCTCCTTGATGCTATTTGTTGGGCCTCCATTCGGAGTGGCAAAAGGATGGCCACCCGGATCTTGCACGGCATATAGATTCTCATTGATGGCGGGCGCCCGTGGAGTGTCTTGGGGATTTAGATTTCGGAATTGGGGCATGAGCTCGGGCGGATGTGGGAATCGCGGCTCTTGGATGTGAGGAGCGGCGAAGTGTGGCCCTGGTAATGTGGCCTCGGCGCTTGGAATTGAGGTTGAGATTGATATGGCGGGCCATCGACAATCGGGCCTTGATAGTGTGGGCCGTGAAATTGGGTTCCATGTGACAAGGGGTCCGAGCGCGGCGATACTTGGAGTTGTGTCTTGGGTGTCGGCACATGAAAACGGGATGGAGAATAAGGGCCGTGAAATTGGGCATTTGAACTTTGGGGGTCTTGATTTGTGAAACCATTCCCCCATTGGTCGAGCGGCATTCCGTACACGGGTTGAAGAATTTGTGGTGGTGGGTCGTGAGGTGATGATGTGGGCCCGAACGATGCTTGAGGCGGGGGTATCCCATGATTGTCGTGAGTGTGGGCGGGTGGAATCGAATTCTTGAATGAATTGGTCATCATTCGTTCTTCTAGCACCGAGGGTAAAGGTTGGAAAGGCAGGGCATCGAACGTATCTTGATTCCTCGTAGCTCGTGCATCTCGTCTCACCTCTAGGGATTAGGAAAAAGTGGGGTCAACTCTTGTCCGAGCGATTGCCTACCTTGCATACACAACACTCAACAAAGGATTACGGGTATCAAATGTAAAACATTAATCTATTCTAACTACTAACTAAGATAACAAGAAGATTAATTACGAACACCATTAGCCTTAATCTATCCCCGACAACGGCGCCAAAATTTGGTCGAAGTTTTCTTAGCACTATATTTTAAGAAATTGTCTCCGCAATAGTACAAAGTCGATTGTAGAGCGGTGAGTTACTTCCAAATCGTGTCTCTCGGGGATAGATATGATCGACAATTGGTATTTTTACTTAATCTCTTGGTAATCTCGATTAAACTAATCTACTCTAAGAAAAGGGGTTTGAGTTTTTAATACTAAAGCTTGAATTGAAATGAAAACTTGAAAACACTAAGTAAAGCAAAGGGGAATAAATATTTAAAGTTTGCTTGAAAATAACTAATTTTGAGGAAATTAATTAAACACTAATTAAAAACCGTAAATAAATTAAAACTACTAAATTAAGGAAAGCTTGCAAGTTGAAAGAGAAAATGGAGGGAAATACAAAGCTTTGAAATTCAAGGAGTCAAAGAGCATTAAATTGGAAAAAGTCCAATTTATCAAAGAAGAAAGTCTCATACATCTTTCGAATACTAAATATTTGTTTAGACAAAAAGAGTAAAAAGCTTCAAGATGAATGATTTAATGGAGTTATGCAAGAAAAAATTTAAAAATCCGGAACATTAAGTTGAGATCTTGGAATGCAATGAAAAACAACATGAACTACAAATCTAATAACCAACACAAAAGCAATTACAACAACACAAAATATGTAAAGGAGAAAGATTACTACCAATTTTACTCCAAAGAAACTTCAAGGTTTGTCACAACATTCAAAAGATAGAAATAAACTTCAACACAACAAAGAACCACAGAGGAGGAAATTCACCTTCTCCAACACTTGCTATGGAAATCTAACTAAAACTACTAATGTATTCTAAGAATTAAGTTGGGATTCTAAAGTTCAAAAAGGAATAGTGAAAGTTGCTTGGATGAGGTTGAACAAGTTTAAAATCAACCCAAGGAAGAGATAAGGTTGTTGGGGGAGAGGCTAGGATATATATATATATATATAAAGACGCAAGGGCAAAATAGTCAAAGCGGGTTAAGAATTACAAAATTTCCTGCGTCGCAGTCGATCGACTGCTTCATCCTCAAACGGCCCAGCTTCTGTCGAGCAGTCGATTTGGGCTAGGCTAGTCGATCGACTGGCAGTCAATCGACTGGCAGTCGATCGACTGCTTCATCCTGAAACGGCCCAACTTCTGTCGAGCAGTTGATTTAGGCTGGGCCAGTCGATCGACTGGACTAGCAGTCGATCGAATTGCATTGGCTTCTCCCGGCTCGGTTTTCTCATTTTTTGCTACAAACGTCCGCCGATTGTCATTCCTTATTCACGCTATGTTCCCTTACTTGTCATTCTACGGCCAAAAATATAAAAACGAGTGAAAAACTATAAAAACATAATAAAAACTGCGCAAATGCTATAAAAACCTAAAATAAACAAAAATAGGCCTAATCGACTTCTAATACCCATAAATAAAATAAAAACACATGCAAACACGACACAAAAAGTTAACAAAAATACGTACAAAAACATGCAAATCACAGATCCTTCAAGGCTCATTTCAAGGAGTAGAATGAACCCTTCCTTCTCTAGTCCGAGAGTTCCACCAGCAATTCGCATTGCAGATGCCCAATCGTGTATTAGCATCTCTCGATTCTTGAAATCTGGAACGTCCAGATTTTACATTAACCCATATGGATGTATGGGATCAAGTTGAGACTTCCCGTATGGTGTGTTGAGAATATTGGGCCTTCGGGAACATTGCCTGGTGCCTACTATGTCTATAGGATCTCCTTTTACGGTGATATCCCCGACATGTGGCATTGGTGCGTCTTGTACTAGTTCGTGTGAAGCCGTACTTTTACCTTGATTAAAACTTATTGGTGGTGGAGCGCTTCTTGGTACCAATGCCGAATAATCTCCTGAGTTCATTTTAGATCCATAATACCTAATCCGGTGAAGGATTCGATAAGGTTGTGTAAATTTTCAATGTTGATTCCTTCCATTACTTCTTGGGTTGTAATGGGATTCTCATGATTATTGTCATCATCTTTTCTTCTTCCGTCGGTTGTCTTATATCCTCAGTTGGTTTCCCCGTTAGGTGTAGAAGGGGTTCCATTCCGAAAGTTATACATCGTGTTCCCCCGCATATACTTGGTTTGACTTCAAGGCCCTTGACTCCTTTTTGAACATCAATTAGAACTTCTCGTGTTTCTTTTTGATGTTCACTCACCTCCTTCATCTTCACTTGGATCTGGTGGTTGATGTCTTGTATCATTCTTTGAATTTTTCTAAGATTCTTAGAGGAATTAGATACCTCGCTGCAGTTGGATCTATTGATGGGATTCATGAGCTGCATCCCCATGGTTCATAAGATTCGTCTTTAGCATCTCATTTACCCAAAGGTAACTCAGAGAGTACGCCTTTTGTTTCTCGCATTGTCTCAAGGTCTCCCTATTGACTCCCGCGAGTTCTTGTTCAACATATTGATCATCCCAATATGATACCTTGTCTTTGTGGTCCAACTCGTATATTTCCAATACTTGGAAATATTGCCTGAAATGTATACATCTGGAACACTCGTTCGTATCAATATTTAGAGATAAATCTCCTCACCAAAGGTTAATTACATGATTATAATAAATTTTCTTATAAGTTCTTAATAAACCTAGGCTCTTATACCATTTTTATGCACGAAATAAAATGGGCAAAAGTTTATAATTATTTTTATTTTTATTTAATTTTTAAGATTCATAAAAATATGTTATTTTTATTATTTTTATTTTATTTTTAAGATTCATAAAAATGTATTATTTTTATTATTTTTATTTTATTTTTAAGATTGATAAAAAATATATATGTATATATGTATGTATGGTGGGTACATAGCAAAAGGAATTTGTCCATGCTATAACTATGGTCCCCGCGTAGATGGTTGGTCCCTTCATATGGAACTAAGGCTGGCACCTTAGCAAACTCGTTGCTGTGAGATCGGAGAGCTGAAGATTTATTATCTACATAATAAATAATTTATTATTTCACCAAATCGGAGAGATGAGAAAGTAATATACATTGCGGTGATATTTTGTTTTTTTTAATAAATGGGACTAAATATGTTTTGTCAACCTAGTTGAAGGAGGGACGTTAAATAAATGAAAAGAATAATAAAAAGGTTGGACAAGAAAGTGTAAAAATTAAAAAAAAAATGAAAGTTATAATGGGCGGGGAAACCAAAGTTTCTCTCAAGATTATCCAAAACAATTCTCTTCATTTATTTTCTCTCGCTCCTCACTTTCCCCTTTATAATGTACTAAGTGCTTAAAATGTACTTAGCAAATTGAAATATATGGTGTAATTCATTCAATGTAAGTGTAATATTACAATTGAAATATATGGTGTAATTCATTCAATGTAAGTGTAATATTACTAATTTATGGATGTCATATAATAACTTAAAATACTCAAGTCACGATTAGTTGTCAATATAAGCAAATTTAAAATAAACGGCGTGGATATACGCATCCCGTTTATTTATAATTCACTCCACTAAAAATGTTATCACAAAAATATTAATATTACCTTTAAACCCTACACCCCCAAATACTTCATCTCCATTAACTCTCCACCACCACTCCAGCCGTCGTCCATCACCGCCGCCACCGCCATGGACATTGGCTATTAAAGAATATAAAAAAACCATGCGCACAGAAATACGTTGCCGCCGCCGCTATGGCAATCGTGCCATTGAAGAAATAAAAAAGAAAAAAATACCGTGGAAAAATGTCGTTCGAATCAGATTTTTGAATACAAAATACATCAAAAATCGATTCGAATACAAAACACATGTTTAAAAAATTGATATGTGTGTTGGGAATCGAGGGTACCGTCGCGCAGCGGAAAACAAAAAATTTTAAAAATTAAATTAAATTGAATCGAATTCAATTGACGACGGTCCAATTTTATAATCAATTAATTCATATAATGTTTTATAATTGCTTTTGTTTTAAAACAATTCGATTTTCGTAAAATCAAAACAAGCATATTCGGTTTCTATTTAATTACATATATATATAACAATTATATATATATTAATATATTAATTATATATTTAATTATATATTATATGAACATATCATATATACAATTATATATAATATATAACAATAGGATGCACTAGTATATATAAGACCATGCATGCATTTCAACAATTAGAACACTACATATGCAGCATGCATTACAACACCCATACACACTACACAGCATCATATATATAAAAACCATATTAACCAAACTGCAGCATGCATTTGTAAACATAAAATCATGCACACACATGTGTATTTTATTCATTAAAACCATACACTCAAGCTGCATGCATACATAAAACACAACACACACAAGTATTCTGTCGTCTTAATATATACTTAGCCACCTTCAATATATATATTAATCAAACAGGTTCTTTACCTCACAGCACGGGATGCGACGGCGAGCACCGGCAGCGGGCCTTTGTGGGTGACAGGCGGACTGCTCGCTTTTCCCGGAACTCTCGACGGTGTCGCTGCGGCTTGACGTCTCCGAGAGCAGCAGGAACGCCACCCGGTCGGCACAATGAGCAGCGACCTCGCAGCGGGATTGGCGAGGCGGAGAGAGCAGGCTGACCGGACGGAGGCGATGCGCTGGCTGGGCTGCTACACGGGGCGCTGTCGTAGCCTGCTCGTTTCTCTCGGCAGCGATAGCAAGCGAGTGCGTCGGGGTCCTGCTGCGGAGCGACGGCGAACCGGCAGGCAGTCTTCACGGCTCGGCAGCGGAGCGTGCGGCGGCGGGGCTGCGAAAACGGAGGTACGTGGGTCCGTTAATCTCCGACTATCGGTATCACACACCGAATATTCCGACGTCCCTACGACGGAGCACTAAATCCGTCGAAGGATTGAAAACGACGAAGACCGAACGATTCGGTGCGACGGCGGCGGCGACCTGGAGGTGGACGGCGGGTGAGGGGCTAGGGTACGGGAAAGGCCTGTATCCTCATTATGGCGTAACCCT
>BMAC01000202.1:1451619-1493557 GCA_014905375.1 Phtheirospermum japonicum
GTTCGTTATTAGTGACGGCATAAGATTCAACAATTCGTATAGTAGTGAGGTATAACCCACTAGATTGACTCATTAATTTCTCTAAAATGTGTTTTCTTCCACATTCATTAGAGGTAATATATATTTCCATTCTCATAGTGATAATTAAGATGTGTTTTTCTAGATCGTCCACAACACTCCAATGAAATTAGAGAAATTCCTCTAACTCTTTCCATGACACTATCACCACTTTTATAAGGAGTGTCGCGCGGCGAAATAGAGTGCTTAGTTGATAGTGGGACTACTCACACAATTTTAAGGAATAGACAATTATTTTTTGAATTAATTCCTTATAGCTCATCTGTGACTATGATGATTGGGACATCCCAACTAATCAAAGGGCGAGGAACTGTTAAATTCTTGATCCCTAATGACACAATGATAACAGTCACAGAGGCTCTATATGCACCTAGAGCAAATCAAACATTGCTGAGTTTTAAAGATATCTGTGCCAACGGCTATCACTTGGAAACTCATTGTGAGAATGACAAGGAATATATATATATATATATATATATATATATATATATATATATATATATATATATATATATATATATATATATATATATATATATATATATATATATATATATTACTATTACTGATTAACATGAATTTGTCTTGATTTTAGTTAGTATTTTAGTTCTTTTTGTTATTGTTTTCGGTGAAAGTTGGATAGATTGGACATATTTTCACATTTTCTTATCTCCAACTTGTTTTACCGTATTTTAATTATAATTAAATAATTTTATGTTTATTTTAGGTATTTAGGTTTAGAAGTAGTCAAGAATGGGTAAACGAGTAGAGTTTCAGCGAAAACGGGCCGCGATTTGAAGAAATGACAGTTTTGGGCCTAGAAGGGATGTCTCTGGGACCAACCGGTATAGAAAGCTGGGCTGGCAGCACCTCCTGATTCTGGGCCTTCTAGAAGGGTCGTTTCTGGGCTCAACCGGTATGGAAAGTGTTGAACGTCCTAGAAGAGGCGGAAGCCCTAATTTTGACATTATTCCTAGGGTTTTTAAGGCCTCTTAGGGGCTGACAACCCCAACGAGTGCCCTTCGATTTTTTAGTTTTTTTCATAATTCTTAATTTTAAATTCTTAGATTTAGAATAAATTAGATTAGTTTCTTAGATAGTTTAGATAATTTAGAATCAAGATTCGCTTTCGGAACGCTGCAACTTTAATCATAGTTTAATTAGTAAGTCTTTAATTCTTTTCGTTTTAATTTAGTTTAATTAGTTCTTATGCTTTTAAATTCTTGCTTGATAGTTTAATTTAGAATAAATTCAATCTTCAAACAAACACCCCCCCCCCCCCCCCATGTATGATGAATTGTATGATCTTGGTGATTTTGGATTGATGATTGTGATGAGAATATTATGATGATATTGATGAGATTGATTGTCTAGATCTAACGGGTCTAGATCCTAAAATCGTCGTGAACCATCAATTGAGTTTTTCCCAAGAGATCGTGGAAACGATTCGAAGCTCTAGAACCCTAGTTTTCTAAATCTTTTCAAAACCCTTGAATTTCATTATTCTTCGTTTAGATCAATTTATTGCTTTTATGTGTTTAGATTAGAATTTTATTTTATTTCGTATTCGTAAACAAACAAACACAAAAGGAACTTTTGAGCTTAGTTTTCCTCGAGAGATCGACTCGGTTCAACTTACCAACCTACATGCGAACTCGTACTCTTGCGAGCGAGCTTTTGAATAATTGACAAATATTTATAAAGTAGGAACACAAAAGTTCGAATCAAAATTTTGGCGCCGTTGCCGGGGAAAACTAAAGGTTGTGAATTTTTTTGTTTGTTCTTCGTATCCTTATTTGTGTTCTTATTTCGTTTTGTTTATCGTTAGTATTTATACGTGATTTTTTGTTTTATTCATTTTTATTATTTTACATCAGTGCGTTTAATCTTGTGTGTTGAGCGTTGTGTTTGCAAGGTTTCGTTTACAACCAAAACCCAAGATTTATCAAACCGTTTTTCAAAAATCAAAAATAAAAAATTCAAAAAAAAAGAAAAGAAATTTAAAACAAATTTGAAAATATTATTTTTAATTTAAAAATATTTATATTTTGAAATTAAAAAAAATCAAAAATGTTTTTAAATATTTTTATTTATTTAAAGTTTTTAAAATTAAAAAAAAATGTATTACTCGTACAATGAACCACCGTTCGATTGGCGTCGTGAGCTTCGACCGGCCATTCCATTGAGCGACGCAATGAAGAATTACTTTCCTGACGAGTACGACCAATTGAATCTTCCAATCTTTTATGGACGTCGGTACGAAGATGCGCTTAAATTCATTGCGAAAGTTCGAGTTTATCACCGATAGTTCTCCTCTTCTCGGGTTTACAAGGGAACAAGTGCGGTTGCGACTTTTCACTTTTGCATTAAAGGAGAAAGCAATGAAAATGGTTTGTAAAGTTAGAACTCGATTCTTTGCTAACGTGGTATGAAGTAATCGACAAGTTCATGAGGAAGTTCTACGTGCCTAATGTAATATGTGATCATTGTGGATACCGGGGACATTTGGCGAATGAATGTTTAGTGTTATTTGACGATGAGCCACAAGAGGAAATTGTCGCCGTCCAAACTTATGAAAGTTATGATTCTTATGACCCTCCCGAAATATATATATATATATATATATATATATATATATATATATATATATATATATATATATATATATATATTCCTTGTCATTCTCACAATGAGTTTCCAAGTGATAGCCGTTGGCACAGATATCTTTAAAACTCAGCAATGTTTGATTTGCTCTAGGTGCATATAGAGCCTCTGTGACTGTTATCATTGTGTCATTAGGGATCAAGAATTTAACAGTTCCTCGCCCTTTGATTAGTTGGGATGTCCCAATCATCATAGTCACAGATGAGCTATAAGGAATTAATTCAAAAAATAATTGTCTATTCCTTAAAATTGTGTGAGTAGTCCCACTATCAACTAAGCACTCTATTTCGCCGCGCGACACTCCTTATAAAAGTGGTGATAGTGTCATGGAAAGAGTTAGAGGAATTTCTCTAATTTCATTGGAGTGTTGTGGACGATCTAGAAAACACATCTTAATTATCACTATGAGAATGGAAATATATATTACCTCTAATGAATGTGGAAGAAAACACATTTTAGAGAAATTAATGAGTCAATCTAGTGGGTTATACCTCACTACTATACGAATTGTTGAATCTTATGCCGTCACTAATAACGAACTATGTGACACTGACTCATATAGGCTTTGGCATGACCGTCTTGGACATCCTGGTCGTGACATGATGATCCGTATTTTTGAAAAACTCACACGAACATCCTTTCTTTCGATTGACTCATAAAGTGGGATATAAACGCGATGCACTGCCCAATGTTGGTACTACTGCTGCACAAGTTCAACTAATAACTTCTGAAGTACAAGATGCATTAAACCTACACCCCACTCCGCCTCAATATCTATCTCAAAGGCACATCACTCATTTTTCAAAACCTGCTCTTTAGCAAAAAATAGGATCGAGACCTTCCTATGTTATAGATACAAAGCAAAATATTCCATTCTTACAAAGAATCCAAGGTGATACATATGGACATAACCATTCAGAATGCGGATAATTCAAGTATTTTATAGTTTTGGTCGATGCTTCGGCATATATTGTCCATAGAAATGTTGCATTTCATATATTTTATGAAATATATTTGGGTGTTTGAATAGTCATCGACCACCCAAACTTATGTTGCAGAATACATATTACGCATAGAAATGTTGCATTTCATATATTCGACCAGAATGATATACTTCTCATTCGAATATATAGCTCTATGCGTAAGATGTATTCTGCACATCTTATTGCTGTATTTGAACCAAGCACATAGTTTTGTAAATAATAAAGTCAAATACATTCAATACTTTAGAATGAAATTCGAGATTATTAATAATCCAATCAAATAAATGTCTTGTCCAAAGTAAATCTAATTCAAAAAATARCAAACTCCATATTCTCAATAAAATGAGGCAATCATGCCTTCACAAATATCTTGAAAAATAGATGAAGTAGATCACTCAAAATCAGGAACTTCAAGTGACTGAGCAAGGTTCTTATTGCCATTGAAGTTCGCAATCGTGAGGTTGACATCAGCGTCAAGAACTCCATTTTCCACATAGTGAGTCTCTTGTTCTTTAGACTCTCTAAGTTTCTTGTAGATGGCTGCCACCTTATCACTTGCGTGAAAGTTTTGGTACCAATGACCAGTGTCACCACATCCATAACAAGGTTCATTCACAACTCTCTCTCGTTTCTTTGAGGGGTTCTCGTGTGGTGCCTTGATTTTATAACCACCAGTCCCAATATTACCATGGCCACTTGGGGCGCTACCACCATCTTTGCGCCATACATGGGGAGAGCCTCCACGGCCCTTACCATGGCCTCTACTGCGGCCCCCATGGCCCCTGCCTCGTGGTGCATAATTATCACTTTGAGGGGGATTAACACGTCCAGTACCCTTTGCTTTGGGGTTCTTTCCACTATTCGCTTGACCATAATTAGTTTCGGAAATTTTTTTTTATCCCGACAGGTCTAGCATTATTGTTCAAGAGAACATGATCATACCTCCTAGCTACTTGCATTATATTAATCAACTTGTTAAAAGTTGTAATCCTTTTGTTATCATACTCGAGCCTATACTGGTTCGCTAGTATAAGTGATGAAGTAGAAAAAGTGGATAGAGTTTTTTTTGTATCATATCATCTTTCGTGATTTACTTTTCACAGAAGGTAAAACGTTCTTTTAAGCGCAACATGTCCTTGTTGAAGTCATTGACCATCTTATAATAAAGTAAGCGGATTTCATTCCACTGAACGGTCAGTTCTGGAAGCAAAGTATCATGTATGTTTCCAAAACGTCCCTTGAGGGCATCCCAGAGTTCTTTGGTTGTCTTCAACTAAAGGTACTCCCAGCGTAAGCTTGGGTCAATATGACGCCGCAAAAATATTAGGGCATTGGCTTTAATTTTATCAGACGGTTCTTTGTCTGTTGGATCGAGGGATGGTATGATCGTGGATGTGAAATCCTTTCTCATGAAAGTAGTTTCCACATCAGAAATCCAACTGTGGTACTCAATTCCTTCTGAGTCCAATATTTCAAATTCGGGACGAGTGGGTTCAACCATCTTATAAAACAAGGTTGGAGATATTTGGATTACGTAATTGTAATGATTTACAATTTTTTTTCAAGAATATAAATTAGATTTCAAGATCGTATGCCACATATCACGTTATTCGATACTTTGTGAAAGTACTTTTATCACATGACAAGTTTATATTATTTTGTATTACTCATGAATTTCCATTATCATGAGAATATGCACATAAGTATTATTAAACAATCCTCTAGAGGATATTAAATAATAATATCGCAATGTGATTCATTTCTTAAAATAGGAACGAAACAGTTTTAAAAACAAAAACAGACTCAAAAATTGCAAAGTAGTAGGTGCAGCAGAGTGGTCGCAGTAATTAAACATGTAAGCCCCAACCTGGGTTCGAATCTGGCCAGGTTCTGTTTTGCCTTTTTTTTTTAATTAAGTAAAAGCAAATAAATAAATTTATATTAAGAGTACAAATTACACATGAAATACAAGTGCTGGGCATAAAAACCAATAGACCGGAGGTCTCATGTTCAAATCTGACAAAGTGCAAATATTTTTTTTTTCAACAAAAAATCAACACAGAAATTCACAGTGTAGTCCAGTGGTGCAAGTGCTGGGCATAAAAACCAATAGACCGGAGGTCTCATGTTCAAATCTGACAAAGTGCAAATCTTTTTTTTTTGTGGAATTGATATATATATATATATATATATATATATATATATATATATATATATATATATATATATATATATATATATATATAAACAACAGCGCCAATGCAGTTTACAAAATACCTATAATTCATGGATAATGATGTACCTTGCAATTGCAATATAGATACGATTCGAGTTGCTGATGTATCGTCCTTCTCTTCTTCTTCTTTTTTGAAATTCAATTACGCATAATCTAACCGTTGGATGATGCTGGATTTTGGTTATGTTATTAAAAACATGTATAGGCTGAATTGGAAACGGTGGAGATCGGTTTTGAAGGTCTCTATCATCAGAAACCAGACAAGCCTATTGAAAAATAAATTTAAGAAAGAATCATAAACCTTCCTTCAAGGTAACTCGAATTACCCTATTATTTATTATTTATTTAATGCAACTAATAAATATTTGGCAATATGTATATATGGCATGGTATGTATTATTGTGCATGTATATGTATATATGTTACCTATGATTATATGCATGTGCTATATGCAATATTGACAAACATGAAATTTTGCAATACTTTAATAATATTCATAGAGTACATAATATATTAGTATTCATGCTCTTATCATGAATATTGATTTCATATATGTTGATCATGATGAGAGATTGATCATGATTGTACTAATATTCTTAGTTCATAATGAATCCCGATGAATTGATTGATTTCATATATGTTGATCATGAATTTCGATGAATTGATAGATTCGTGTTTGTTGATCATTTCGATGAATTGATATATTCATGTATGTTGTAATTCTATTCAAGATAGTTTAAAAGCAACTTTCAATATGTATCATTGATTGTACATTTGCATATTTTCATGATAATGAAAGTTCATGAATGATACAAAATTGTATAAATAATTCTTGTGATAAGTATATTCACATGATATCAAAGAAAGATTATGACATACTTCAAATTCATTATCTAAAGAAATTGATTAAACTAACTCAATCTAAATAAAAATTAATATACTCAAAAGAAATTGAGTACTACCATCATTGGTTTGATGTGGAAACTAGAAGAAATACAATTCCACAAAAATATCATCCATCAACCCCCAATTGACAAAGAGTCGTCAATATTAGACAAAGTCAATTCTCTAATGAACTTGAGAATTCATATTGACCCCAAATCTTATATTGAAAACGTATGTAGTTTCAAAATCTCAATAAACTTTGGGATGTACTCTAAATGAGTTTTGAGAATTTTATGAAACACTAATTTCAAGCCTAAGAATTTAGTGAAAAGTAATTTGTTTGCTTTCTAAAAAGGGTCAATAACTTTGATATGTTGCTACTAAGAACATGTCTTATCATATGTGAAAAAGAAAATCACTTTAAATAACAATAGTATTGAGAGATACGATCTCACTCTATTTTGTTTTCCACTTGAGCAAACATATAGATGCACTTGTATAATATTAACTATAATAATAAGTCATTGAGAGACATGACATTATTCTTCATAATACCAATGTTAGACCTCCGAATAAAGAAACTTCTTGAGGCTAACTAGGATCGATATGAATAGTGGAAATAACCTCAAAGTAAAGGGGAAGAGACATGTTGATCCCTACCTATGTGGGAAGAATGAACCACAAGGTAAGACAAGTAAAGAGTTCGTGATATTTATTGGATATCCCTACCTATGTGGGAAGAATGAACCACAAGGTAAGACAAGTAAAGAGTTCGTGATATTTATTGGATATCCCTACCTATGTAGGAAGAATGAACCACAAGGTAAGATATGTAAGAGTTCTCCCAATAACCTTGCTTAGTCAATGGATATCTTTTATTTGATTGATGAAATTTGTCTGTTTCTTACTTTACAAAAGAACTTGTGAAAGTATGATCAAACATTCATATTAGACTATTGTATTTGGTCTTAAAATTTATTTTGAGTTAGATCTATGTGATGTGGCCTCATTTAATTATTTTTGACTTATTGATAAATTTTACATTTCATTCTAAAGCATTGAATGTAATTGAGTTTATTTATCACACATTCACATACAAGGTTCATGAGCAAACTATTAGATATAATGTAACATATCTAGTAAATAATGTTATAATGACAAGTATTTCATTCAAATATCTCTGAAGAATGTGAGAATTTGTCGATGAATAGACAATTACTCTCTTAATTGATATTTATATGTGACAATGTCTTGATGCATAGTGGCACATTGATTCATAAAAGCTCATTATGGACCAAGAGCGAACGAACCTTGTTCAGTTTGATGACATTCATGTTGATGATTATCATTAAGAAGTACATTATGAGAATGGAACTATACTTTTAATTTATGTGGAAGATAGCACGTTTTAGAGTCAATCTAGTATTACTTTACTGTTTTTTGATTATTGAATCATAAGATAAGACCAACAAAGAACTGTACAACATTGACTCATTCAAGTATTGACACGACTAACATGAATCCTTTGGTCGTCGTGATATGATGGTCCATATTATAAGAAACTAATATGGACATATTTTATTCTGAGTGGAACACGAAATGAGATATAAATTTGATTCAAAGTATATTGTCGAACTAATGATGTTCTATTACAGCTAGTGCATTCTAAAGTACTTGGAGCACTAATTCATATCTCAACGATACATCACTCATTTTTTCAATACTTGTTCATTAGAAAAATTGTATGATTGAGACCTGCATTTGCTAAAGATACAAAGTATAATATTTCATTCTTATAATTGATAATTGGTGATACATGTGGACATGACCATTCACAATGCAGATCATTCAACTATTTTATAATTTTGTTCGATGCTTCAGCACGTATTGTCCATAGAAATGTTGCATTTGCAAAACTTCTAGCACATTTAATATGATTGAGGACCCACCACCATTATAAAGCAACAAAACTCATAATGCTAGAGGGTTTACATCAAAAGTACTTGATGTCTATTGCATTTAAATAATGATCGATGTACTAGATCTTGTAACCTAATGTGCATATATAACAAGGTCTCAAAGAAGACACCATAAAAAGAAATATAGATGGCGACTAAGACAATATTTATGCGCACTCATTTGTCTTTGCACCGGGTTATGCAATATTGCACGCAACTCTTACTTATTCGTTTATGAACCCCTGCTAACCAAATATTTTGCGTACCAGTTGGTAACTGGATATAAGCCTGATAATTCATATCTACGCATATTTTATTAAGCAGTATATGTGCCAATTGCGCCCCCACAGCGCATTATATGGGTTTTCAAAGAAGATAAAGTATTTATGTTGGATATGAATCTTCAACAATCATCTGCTATTTGAAACCTTTGACAGACGATCTCTTTATTGCTAAATTAGCGAATTTGTCACTTTAATGAGACAGTCTTCCCGTCGTTAGGGGGAGATAAGAAAAAGTATTTTCTAATGGAACGACAGGAATAGTTTCATACTATGTCTCATTATGATCACCGCATTTCACAATGTAACGTGAAAGAAAAGTAAAGTGAATAATTGATCTTCAAAGTATAGAAGACAATTTCTAAAGTGACGAGATCATATATATACAAGCTGCAAATGTGTCTGCAAGGTTAAAAGTCCCAGTGAAGGGCACAATGTCACAAATTAAGACATTGCAACCATACTTAGTGGAGGTGTGGTTGAGGTCGTGACTCCCAAAAGGAACAGGGGGAGATCACTTGGTTCGATCAATACTCGCCAAATGAATAAGAGGGCATGTATGGCACAACTTTAATCGATCATCAATGAAAATAATTACTATCATGAGATTATCTCTAATTATACTTATGTCCATGAATCATTACTGGAGGACGCTCCGAAATTTAATATGATTCCAGAGAATAAAGAAATCTCAATGTACAATGAGAGTTTATATAAGTTGATGGAAAGACTTTTCATACACATTTATGATATATACATTGTTGCTCAAAGAATCATAGAGCACAATAGTATCGAACCACGTTCTATTAAAATATCAATGTAGAGCAAATTGACCTAAATGTAAAGAACCAATTCAGGTGGAACTAAATTCACTAACAACAAAGTAGGTATTTGGTTTAGTAGTTCTAACCTCACCAAGTGTAAAGCCTATAGGACATAAACAAAGTTTTGTCAGAAAGCGTAATGAGAAAAATAAAGCCATGAGATGCAAATCTAAACTTGAAGCACAAAGTTTCTCAAACGCCCTGGAATTGACTATGAGGATATGTACTCTCTCATAATAGATGTTCTAATTCCAAAGAACTGAGAATGTAGCTTATACCTGTGGCTACATCATATCTCTATGGGGATCATGATTTAGAGATATATACGAAAGTGCTTGCTGGCCTTTCATTACCAAGGCAAGTGACTCTAAGCCACAGAGTGCATTTGCAAATTAAATTGAAACACTCACTTTATGGATTGAAATAATCCAGACGGATGTGGTATAACCGTCTAAGTGACTACTTGATTGGGAAAAGATAATTTATGCCCTTGCGTATTTATAAAGAAAATAGATTTCAAATTTGCGATTATGATTGTATATGTTGATGAAAGGAATATAATATACACTCTTAATGAAAAAAGAGATATCGCTAGTTATTTAGAATTTTTAATTTGAGATAATGCATCATGGGAAAACTCGGTCATGTTAAGGCTTTAAACTAAAACCGAGTTTGTGGAATACTAAATTCTACAATTTGCATATGTCCAAAAGATGATCAGGAAATTAAATATGGATAAGTGCAATATGTTAGCACTCTTATGATTGGTCAAAGTGAAAATATAAGGAAATATCAATTTCGTCAATGGAATGACAAAGAACTGGTGGGAGCTGAAATTCTCTACCTACGTACAATATGCGCATTAATGTACCATTACTAATACACTTGACCAAATATTAATTTCTCAAAATTGTTATCTTGATTTAACTCAAGAAAGCGCAATGTCACTGGAATGGAATCAAGATGTAATTTGATACCTAATATAAACCATTGACGTGAGTTTATTTTTCCCATTAATAAATATAATTGGGACTGCAGATGGTCTTGTAATCCCTATAGAAAATATTGAGTTTACTTCCTACTGTGAAACACCAAATAGTATCGTTCGATGCATGTAAAGAGATCATTATCATACATGTAGTAGTTCGTGAGTATCTACGATAAATGTTATGATCATGATAGTGGCTTGAACTCTATCACTGAAGAAAATGTGATTATACGAGTAATATCACCACAACTATTCTAAAACCAACAATCATGCACTTTCTCAAAAATCAAGTAAATTGAGAAAGTTGATACTTTCAAAGTTCTCTTGATGGATGTACATATCAGAGAAGGGTGTACACTTTAGGGGGAGTCTCAACATAGGTGTGTTGTACTCTTTTTCCTTAAACCAAGTTTTATTTTTTTCCCATTGGGTTTTGTTACTTGGCAAGGTTCTAACGAGGCAACAATGAAATACCATTTTACCCTTTGACTTGGCACAAGGGGGAGTGTTGAAGGAAAAACACAATTAGTGTGCCTTCGTCAATAAGTAACTGATGAAGGATAGTTTGGGTATTAGTTATCTTTATGTATTATGAAAACATGTACTTTGATACCCTATATAAAGGGAGTTTTTGATGAATAAGAGAACCCTAATTCCTACCGTCTCCATCGTCTCTCTTTTATGTTTTCTCTTTATGCTTTTCCTTTTACAACATTGGTATTGTAACCGATTTTCTAAACACGATCAAGTGCTCAGAAATCCCCAATCTTATTTTGAGTTAAAATTAGACTTTTGGTTATATTAAAATAAATTAAATAGAAAAATACAAAACCCACAAAACCTACCAAAAAAAACACGTGGGCTTTATTATAAACCCCACATTTAATGATTTTTACATTTGCATCAATCTAAAATATCTAAAATATGAGAACAAAACATTATCTTTACAATTGAACATCATGATTAGAAATCAATATTATTTTGACTATAAATACAAAGTAATGCTTATTTTTTAAAATCCTAAAAAGTACTTGTCCTTATGCAGTAGTAGTGTGGAATGGCTGGTGTCTAATAGAGCCAGGGCCGGCCCTCAGTACAGACACAGAGGGCCTGGGCCTGGGCCTAGGGCCCAAATTCAAATATATATATATATATATATATAACAATTGATGATTCAAAATAATAAAATGTGAAATTTTATGTTTTTCATCTTCTTCCGTGAAATTTAAAATTTCGATTATTTATATTACACTTTCATCTTTTGAAAATGATTATTCATATTTTTTATTTCACTTTCAGAACATTTTTCATCTTAGTTTTTTCAATTCTTTTGTAAATTATCCTTTTAAATCATTCTAATCAACTTTTGATGTTTATGAATAATGGAAATAAGTAGTTAACACTAATAAGATATATTTTGTGATTTCTTTTATTTACATGCATAAATAGTTAAATAATCTTGTCATTTGTTATACGCTCCAATCCTTCTTTTTAAAGAGATGTGAAAAGTCACATTTTTACTTCAAAAAATACGAGAACATTAATGTTTGAGTTCAAGATAATCTTCGGCACTATTTATGGAAGTGCTGAATTTTTTTTTTTTTCTTAAATTAAATTCAAATTAAGCCCCAATTATAATTTCGCCAATAGCCCTCGGAAGTCAGAGCCGGCCTGATAGAGCCTATAAGTGCCATTTTACCACAAATATGGATAATCAGCCAAAGCTAAATTTGAAATGCAAATTAATTAATTGATCTTCCCACATAAATAACGATTTTTCCAAATATATTAGATGTACATTCAGATGAGCCGTATCTTTTAAACCTTGGCAAATCGTAAGTGTTATACCAATCAATGTTTTAGGAGCTCCGCATATCTTTTAAACCTAAAGGTTCACAACTATATGATTCCCAGAATCTAAGGTATGCGTGAAATTCTAACTTCTGATTGACATATTCTTGATCGATTTTGCAGTTGATTATCACTGTCTACATAGTACAAATCATAATATTTTCTATCAAGAAATAGTAATAAATAGATATTGATGGAGATAAATAAAGTGATGTACACTGAAATTATTGATTATTTTTTCAGAAGTGTCTCTAAATAGCTCCCCCAATTCCAATCCTGCAAAGGAAAAATTAAGAAGCATAACCCACTTTTTTTTTCAAATTAAAACTTGAGATTTTGTATTTACCAAACATAAATCAACTAAGAAAATAGGGGGAAAAGCCCAACATTGGCTTTTATTCGTACATGTACTCATTATTTGTCGACAAGTACGCTCTTATTTACCATTAGATTATGTCATGATTCAATCACATCATCCATTTGAATACAATTGGAGTACAATTGAAAATTTTTGTTGTACTATATTGTACTATTTGTTTTTAAACAAATTATATTATTATGATGATGAAATCGTCAATATAACCTTTAAAAATAATAATTTTTAATTAATCACCATTATTAAATTATAACATAGAACTTATTTTTATTTTAAAAGTTAACCCTTAAAGTTAATTTTATTTCAAAAACTGACCATATACATTCGACTTGATTAAATAAGTTAAATATTAAAAAAAAATCATATTTCGTTGAACAACTCTCGAAGGACTGCGTCTTCTTCATCCTTCGTCACTTTGTAAGAAGAAATAGATACCATCGAAGATCGAAGAATTGAGAGGGGTGATTCTTGATCTAGGGGATCTGAATTGGCTGGTGGAGCAGTCGTTGGTGTTGAGTTTTGGTTGGGTCAAACAACAATATAAAACGTCGATGGTGTCGGAGAAGGGCAGGCAGCAGTGGTGGAGATGACGAAGCTATTGGGGCGAAGGAGATTGTGTCGACAACGAGGGTAATAAACTCTGGTTGACTGGGACCGCGACGTGTGAGACTTATTTTAGGTGCCATGTTTATCATTCCACCACGGAAAATGATGGAATTTGCAGGATGTGCCTATCGCTTCGAGATCGCCTCTTCTAGGGATGTTCACAAGGTATAGATTTTGAATCAATATGATATAACGCTACATGAGTTTACACAAATATATTTTTTCAGTAGCCATATATTAGATTAAGTTTTTTTTATATTTGTTCCTTATCCCATTGATTGATGATTGACGAGATAAGTAATGTGCAGAATATTTTTCATATGAATCGCTTATTTTTTGTATACAAGTATCTATACTGAGCACAAGGTTGTGTATTGAATGAATTTATTGTTGCTAAGGATTTAGGTGCTCGCCTTTTCTTTTCATTTTTTTTTTTAATTTATGAGTTTGTCCATATTTTTTTAGGTATTTTAGATTGAAGGAGAGGAAAAATGTTGCACAGGAAGTTTATGGGTATGCATTTTTCCCCTTTATTATTATTATTATTAGTATTATTATTATTATTATTTGAAGTAGTTTATTGCAAAAATGTGATAGCAATGGAATATATTAATTGTTTGGCTTGTATTTCTTTTTTCATTCAAGATTCATCATAACGGTGGTCCTGGAGTACACTTCTATGGCTTTCATGCGGTTTATAGTGCTTCGTAAAGTGCGGTTTATAGTGCTTCGTAAAGGGTTCTAGTGCTAGATATTTGTGCTTATTGCAATGGAAAGTTGACAATTTATTAGGTGGACCTTTGCTAGGTGCACTCTGTTATACGTGATGATATGTGATAGTTATACGTGATGATATATGGTAGTTATACGTGATGATATGTGTCAAAAATTTAGAGTTTAGGGTTTACTTTTCCATTTTAGGGTTTAATTTTACATTTTAGTATTCAATTTTTAGGGTTTAATGTATCATTTTAAAGTTTAGTTTTTTATTTTTGTTATTTGATTTTCCATTTTAGGGTCCCGACAAGAATCTATCATTCTGTCAGTTATATGTGATGATATGTGTCCGTTATATGTGATGATATGTGTCCGTTATATGTGATGATATATGATTGAAATTTAGGATTTAGAGTTTAATATTCAATTTCAGGGTTTAGTTTTTTATTTTAGGGATTAATTTTCTATTTTTAGGGTTTAATTTTTTCTTTTAGGTTTATTTTCTTTAATTATAGAATTTTAAATTTTAGATTTAGATTTCAATTTCAATTACTTGTGATGAAAGTTGCCCCGTGTACAAGAAATATAATCCACTGATTTTGTGAATTAAGCATTAGCCTATCAAGTGTATAAATTGTCCTTGACAGGTTTGCTGGTTATGTGGTGGTGTCCTTGAGAGTCATGTTTAGTGAGTAGTGATATTGGACCTGAGGATTTTGGCCATTAGAGCTTGAATGATAACCATGATTATACACAATTTATCATGAGTAGTTATTGTCTAATAGCCCTTGGGGGTAATTTAATTAATAAAATAGAAAGAAGAAGAAACCGAGTTTTGGGCTATTAAAAAACAATCTAGATAGTTTAGAAATTACCAAACAAAAAAGTACAAAAAAAAAACACATGAGGTTTGATTTTGTCATTCAAGGGGTTTAAGGCCTTAACTGTAATATTTCTATAAATGCTGAGGGTTTTCGAATATTTGTTGATTATGAGGGAGAAAAATGTAAGATGGAATCAACCTCATTTACTTGATTTCTTTTGCATGTATTTCATATAATGTTTATCCTGCCGAACTAAGCATCGTTGGATATCAACTGTAGGAGCATCCGGAATTGAATTGACCATGGTATACATTACATCCTTGGGGGACAAGTGAATGGATTAAGAAGTGATGCGTCGGTTATCAAGGGAGGAAAAAATACATCATCTCATGGTTCTCAGTAGTTGGGCAGGTGTTTGGTCTTAAGTTTTTTTCCGAGATGCTGAATTTTGATAGTTCATATTGTTGGAGTTAGTTTAGTAGGTGTTTGGTTTTTGATATTTTTCTTTGAAATGCTGAATTTTGCTGGTATATAATGTATAGTGATGTACATAGTTTTTTTTCAAGAAATGATAAATGTTAACAAACCATTTGGTTATTTTGGGCAATTGTATATAATGTTTAATATTCACTAATGTTGGAGCAAAAGTATATTTTCAGTTAGCTAATCCAGGTTCTTAATTAATCCAATATTAAATTATTAAGGTTCTACCGTTTATATTGTTAGCAGATTGATTGCAATGAACTATTCAAAAAAATGACAACATTCGAAAACAAATTCCACCGAGACTTTTTATACTAACCCTAACAAAAAAATAGCAATTTGTGGGTGTCTTTATGAAAAAAGAGAAGACAAAATTTTGTGGCGACAAAAAAGGTAGCAAGTATAAAGCACACGTCGCATTACTCTTGTGGACACTATGCAGTTTAGCAATATCTGTCTTAGCATCTGCATCTTTCTTGGTTGTTCGGCTGAAACAAGAATAAATATTTTCATTTTGCTTTATTGTTCTCATAACCTTTTTGCAGATAGGTGAGTGGAAACAACATTTTCGATCACTTGGCGTATTATGGTGTTATGCGATGAATCGAGCTCATGCAAAATGTGTAGCTGCATATGGCCGAACGGATCTTGATGGGAATCTTATTTTATTCCGAGACCCATCAACGCTCATTTTGAAACTGGGGACGAATAGAGGAATTAAGTTTCTTGTGAATAACAATAGCTATTGTGAACAAGTAGTAGTATGTATTTGCATTAATTCTTTATCTTATTTTTAAAAGCAGATTTATTGAATTTAGCAAATGTAAATCAAATCTTCAGAAGGGGGGACTAAGGAATTTATTGACTGAGATTTGTCAATTTATGCACACCTTTTTCACTTTGCGACTAATTAATAACTTTGAAACGAGTTAAGCATGTTTATTGACTGGAATTGTGAATAATTTCAGGTTGCTGCTTTCCATTGTGGAATATGATTGAATTACAAAACTACCCGTGATGTTTAATTGTTTTACGAAAGTCTCTTTCGGCAGGAGCAATGTACAAATAGAAGTTAATATTAAGGTTGTGCCCGCTAATCAGCAAATACATAATAAAACAATGAGAAATATCATGAACTCTGATAAACAATCAAAAGAATTGAAAAGCATGCAAATCAGCTTCTATGATTTTAGCTTCTTCAATTTGCCGTGTTGTCTCGTGTTCTCGCGGTTGTCATGATTGCGGATCTGATTGCAGCTGGGCTCCAATCGAGATACAGAGTCTTGAGAAGGCCCACGACACCAGAAATATGGGGGCAAGACATTGAGGTTCCAAAAATGACGTTAAAGGGGACTCTGCGTTGGTCGAAATCTAAATCGGTTAGGCTTGTTCCATCACTGTAAGAGGCGATAATGTCAACACCTGGAGCTGTAATATCAGGCTTGAGGATTTCTCGAGTAATGGTATTAGGTCCCCTGGATGAAAAGGCTGCCATAACCGAAGCCGGTTTTGCGTTCAACAATGTCTTGGGCGCATTAATCATCCCTTCTGGATCTTTTGTATTATTGACATATGCAAAAAGAGTGCTACTGTCTTTGTAATTAATGTGTGTGGCGGGGAGAAAATGAGGATCGGCAATAAGCTCGTTACTGCTAGACTCATCATTACAAAGATTTATTCTTATTGCGCCGGCTTGAAAAGACACAACACCTTTCTCAACTCTTGCATTGTCACCCCTAAGACAAACTACTATTTTACCCTTCACCTTGCTAGAGTCTAATGTGCCCGGCTTGCAAAGAACCGTGTCCGTGACTGATGCACTAGTAGCCAGAGCTTGAGCGGTGCTAATTAGAGGGTGGGATTTTTTATCCGGTAATGGTCCCAAAAGACTTTTACCCTGAAGGTATTGACCAGTCTTCAACACAACATCAGCATCGAAAGAACGATCAATCGTGCTTACACCGACGGTTATGATCCATGGGGTAACGTTGGACCCACTATTCCCAGTAGAAGCTATGACGACGATCCCTTTCTTGACGACATGGAACGAGGCAATCGTAATTCCGTCGTTGAAATAGTCGTCGGCATCTCCACCTAAAGACACCGACAAGACGTCGATGCCATCATCGATCGCGGTATCGAAGGCTTTGATGATGTCAGCATCGAAGCACTGTTTGTCATTGATCTTAGGCCCGCACACTCTGTAGCGGGCTCTCGGGGAGCCGCCCTTTTTCATCCCGTTCCCGTTGATTAATGCATAATTGTCTTGATTTTTAGTAGTATTTTAATTATTATTTTTGGTATAAGTTGGATAGATTAACCTTAAATTTGTATTTTCGTATCTCCAACTTATTTTACCGTAACTTGATTTAGATTGATGTAAATAGGTGATTATTTGTAGTGTTTTGCCTTACAACTAAGTAGCCGAGGAAGCTCGAGTTGAAGATTTGGAACGAGGAGATGAAGGCGAGTAAACCGGTAAAGAAGTAGCAAAAATTGGGAGTTAACGGTTAGGCTAGCGGTTAGTCCTTACCGCTAGTTCCTACCGTTAGGTGCTAACACTTAGCGGCCACCATACCGTTAACAGCACCGTTATTCAAACTATTAGCAAACTACAGAGAGTATAGCGGTAACTTAGCGGTTACACTCTTACCGTTACCTACAACCGCTAAGGCTGGAGAGACACGAAGAATTTGAAGTTAGCGATAGCTACTTAGCGGTAGCTGCTTACCGCTAACGTTACCGTTAGTGAGTCCAGAACTGACTTAACAGACTTGTGGCCCAAGAAACACGAAATCTATCAAAGGGACCCCATAATCCGACTTTGGGCGTACACTTACAGCTTAGGAACCTTCCAAAGAATAATCCTTGGGTTGAGAAATCTATTTTCAACACCCTAGGATGAATTTCCAAAATCTACGACGAAGATTCAAGATCCCAAGCGACAAGACGATATTTTTGGTTCGAGATCCGATTTTTCGACCGAGACAAGCTGAGCTTAACCCGAATTCGCAGAGAACTTTCAGCAACCTTTAGTTATTAATAATTCTTATAAACTCTAGTTATTTTTAGCTTTAATCTTAGATAATTTATGTTCTTAGGATTTAATTGTTTCGCTTTAAGTTCTTGAATCGTTTGAACATTGAATCGCTCAAGCTTTGAACCTTAGATTTCATTTTTAATATTAATTTAGTTGTTGCGTTTTACTTTCGCTCATGCTTGGTGATGAGATTGTTCATGCTTAGTTTATTTATTGCTTATGTTTGGATAATTAATTGTTAGTTTAGTTCATGATATGTGATAGGGCATGATTAGCCAGACCTGAATTGGAGTAGATCTGATTAAAAATAAGCAAAGATGGGAAAGCCGAGCTGGTTTGTTCATTGAGAAGATTTGACCTTACCTTTCTCAATGAAAGATTATTGCAGCTCAGGAATCGTACTGAGTTAGAAAGTTCTCCGAAACAGAGTCCTCGAGAGGTAAGAGCAGGTCTGGGCGGATACCCAGACCTGAGAAGTAACGTGGAACAGTAGAGGAAGAGCAGACCTAGGCCAGACCTGGTTTCTTGTTTACCCAGAAAAGAACAAGTGGGACCACTTGTCAGCGTTTGTTGCTTAAACGGCCCATGATTCGCGGCCTTTGATTTCGAGATCCCGGAAAGGGGTCCCAACTAGGAAAACTATAAATATCTCAGCCCCTAGGCTAAAAAGGTATGTCACTCTTTTGTGCATTCCTTCTTTGTTTCCTGGAAAACACCTCATACGCTTTCTGACTTAAGCATCGGAGAGGTTTCCACCGGAAAATCACCGGTGGTCCTTTCTAACGTGTGTTTGTGTGCAAGTCGGGAAGGCACATCAGTTTTCAGGAGGTATCATATTTTTGGGTGAAACAATTGGCGTCGTCTGTGGGAACTACTCAAGCTAAGGCGTGAGATTTCAGAATGACTTCGGATGGGTTACGACAGAATCTAATGGGAGAACTCGGCAGCACTCCGAGCTCCGCCTCGCCATGAAGTGTGCCGCAATTGGCAAGGCCGTCGATGATGGGGCCAGAGGGAATAGAGCCGTCAGCAGCGACTGCACCGAGCACTACGCCACCCCCACCTGGTAGATCTGCGCCAGCTACTGGTGGATCATTCAATGAATCTTCCTCATGCAGCTCTCGGAGCTCATCGGCAAAGCCGTGGAGACGGTGGTAGAAAAGAAGTTTGTAGAGATGTCGACGCCTCCATCCAACGCACACCAGCTAGGACTGTGCCATTGACAGAAACTGAACCGCTGCGTGGTCAGCACACCGATCGGACTCCCCCTCCAGGACAGAGAAGACCTCTCCACTTCCGATAGTGAAGCGTCGAGCCAGGCTAATCCGGGCATGGCTGAGCAGATACAGAGCCTGCAGAAGGAGGTGAGGGAATTTAAGAGGAAAATGGCGAGTGATGGCGTGGTTCCAGCGAGGAGAGGTACGCCGTTTACTGAGGAGGTCATGCGCGATGACGTGCCAGTTTCCTACAGGTCCCTAGGTTTTGAGTATAATGGGACTACTGATCCGTGGGATCATCTTACCCGATTTGAGATCGCAGCTGCTGTGCATAACTTTTCAGACGCGGTCATGTGTCGGGTCTTTCCAATGACCTTCACCAAGTCAGCCCAGCTATGGTTTAGTCAGCTGCAGCCACGCTCCATTAGCAATTTTGATGAGTTCAGCTCGGCCTTCCTGCATCAGTTCACTAGCTGCAGGAAATACCAGAAGATGTCGCTTGAACTGTTTAGCTTAAAACAGAAAGAGAACGAGAGCTTGCGTGCTTATATCAGTAGGTTTACGACTGCAAAGCTGGAGGTGCCTTCTGCATCGGAAGAGCTCCTTGTGAATGCGCTGGCACAGGACCTCAGACGAGGGGAGTTTTTTCAGTCGCTGGTTGTGAAGCCAGTCCTGAAATTTGGAGAGCTTTTAGAAAGCGCGGAGAAATACATCCATCTGGAGGAAGCCCTGAAAATCAAAGATGAGGGAGAAAAGAAGAGGGAAAGATATGACAGGGATGAGAGAGTGCCGGTGAAAAGGTCCATGCAAGACCTGCCTAGGGGACGACCTCGTTTTGACAAATACACTCCCTTGGCGGTAGCCCAGGGGGAAATACTGCAAGCGGTAGAAAGGCACCCCGAACTCAAGTGGCCCAAGACTTACTCTCAAAAGTCTCGGAAAGAAAGGTCTAACCGATTCTGTCGGTACCACAACGAATACGGTCATGACACGGATCAGTGCACCCATCTCAAGGATGAGTTGGAGAGGATGGTACAGGCAGGACACCTTAAGGAATATGTGCAAATGCGAAAGGAAGAGCCCAGGTCTAGCTACCGCAACAGCAGTCGACCTCAGTCGGGTAAGAATGAGCAGGATAATAAGCGAAATGGGGAAGAAGGAATGAACAGACCCAGACCATACAGGGTGAGATCCTGATGATCACAAGGGGCGAGTGGGATGAGCACTCTAAACGAACCCAAAACAGTTATGTGCGTGCTGCACGAGATTTAACGAGAAAGGGAAGAGAAGTTGGTCAGATAATGCCGAGCCCAAATGTTTGCTTTGGGTCAGGGGATGAGGAGGGGATTGTAGCTCCTCATATGGATGCCCTGGTCATTACGGCTACAATAGCCAATTTTAATGTCCGACGAATCTTCGTGGATACAGGGAGCTTGGCGGACATCATGTTCTACGAATGCTTCAGGAAGATGAACCTAGATGTTGAGCTGGAAGAGGTTACGACATCGTTGGTAGGATTCGCAGGGGGCGTGTTAAAGCCCCTTGGAACTGTTAACCTCCTGGTTACTTTAGGGGATGAGCCATATCGGCAGACCAGGACAGTTCGGTTCCTGGTGGTAGACGCGGCTTCCTCTTATAACGTGATGTTGGGAAGACCTTCCCTAAGCAAGTTTCAGGCAGTAGTCTCAATCTATCATATGAAGCTAAAATTTCCTGTTCAGGATGGAGTAGGCGAGGTGAGAGGAGATCAGTATGCGTCGAGGCAGACGTATGTAGAGAGCATCAGACGAAGCGAAGAGGAGAGACAGGCTAAGAGGGCTCGGACAGAAGACAGGTCTGGAGGGACTGAGAGGGAAGAAAACTTAATGACTGTCGAGATAGTCCCAGGGGATGATAGTAGAGTCCTCCGCGTAGGGACAACCCTCAGTCATGGATTTCTGACAGACCTGGTAGCATTATTACGCGAAAGTGCAGACATATTTTCCTGGTCTCCTCAAGAACTGGTCGGGATTGATCCCGAGGTGGCTGAGCATCACCTCAACATCAGCCCTGGGGTAAAACCGGTCAAACAAAGAAAGCGCAATTTCAGGCCAGAGAAGGAAGCCATCATAGAGGCTGAAGTGGAGAAGCTGTTGAAGGCTAAGCATATACAGGAGATACAATTTCCTGAATGGCTCTCCAACACTGTGCTGGTCCTGAAGACCCTGGACGATTGGCGCATGTGCATCGAATTCAGATATCTTAATCGTGCTTGCCCAAAAGACCATTATCCGCTGTCGAGGATAGACCAGATGGTTGACTCTACTGTAGGTTGCGAACTCCTGAGTATGATGGACGCCTCGCAAGGCTACCACCAGATCCGCTTGGCCAAGGATGACCAGAAGCGGGTTAGCTTTATAACCCCGAAAGGAACATATTACTATGTGGTCATGCCATTCGGACTTAAGAATGAGGGAGCCACATACCATAGATTGGTGGATAAAATGTTCAAAAATCAGCTGGGGAGGAATATGGAGGTCTATGTCGATGACATGCTGGTAAAGAGTGCAAAGGCGAGCTCGTATGTGGACGACCTGAGGGAAACCTTCGGTACCCTGAGAAGATACAGAATGAAGCTCAACCCCAAAAAATGCATATTCGGGGTAAGAGCTGGAAAATTCCTGGGCTATATGGTGACTGAGAAGGGTATCGAAGCTAATCCCGAGAAGGTTAAGGCGATTATGGATATGCAGCCTCCGAAAAATGTTAAAGAAATGCAATGCCTGGCCGGACGAATAGCGGCCTTGAGCAGGTTTTTCTCGCGCTCGGCTGAGAAGAGCCTTCCATTTTATCAGGCTTTGCAGAAAAGAGAACGATTCTATTGGGATGATAAATGCCAAGATGCATTTCAAAAGTTGAAGGAATATCTAGCCAGCATGTCCTTTCTTACAAAACCAATTCAAGGGGAGCCTCTAATCTTGTATTTGTCCGTGGGAAAGTAGGCGGTTAGCACGGTCTTGATCAGAGAAGATGGAAAGATACAAAAATCGATCTATTACTGGAGCAAGGTCTTGCATGAGGCCGAACTAAGATACGTAGAATTGGAGCGCGCCATGCTTGCTTTAGTGGGAACCGCCCGTAAGCTACGCCCTTACTTTCTTTCACATAGAGTCATTGTTAGAACTAATCTACCCTTGAAAGCAATTATGGATAAGCCAGAGGCTTCGGGACGCCTAGTGAAGTGGATAATTGAACTTAGTGAATTTGATATTAAGTTTGAGGCACGGACATCAATCAAAGCTCAGCCATTGGTTGACTTTCTGCAAGAGATGGCCTGCCCTCCTGAAGAGGCGAAAGAATGGACGATCTACAATGATGGCTCTGTTAGCAATCTTGGCTGTGGTGCAGGAGTCGTGTTGATAGACTCAGAAGGAACCACTACAGAATATGCTATCCGCATGAATTAACCCCTTTCCAATAATGTCGCGGAGTATGAGGCCCTGTTGTGGGGAGTTCGGATGGTGAAAGATCTGGGCGCAGATCGGGTATGTGCTAAGGTGGACTCAGTTGATATGTAAACAAATAAATGGAGAATTTGAAACCAGAGAGGAGCACTTGCAGAAATACCTAGCCCAATTTTGGGAGTTGGAGAAGGGTATGAACTCATTGTTAATCCTACAAATCCCCAGAGAGGAGAACGAAAGAGCAGACTACTTGGCTAAGATAGCTAGTTCAGCTAAGGATTTCCAGGAAAGGGTAATCACTTTGTTGTTGGCGGACAAAGAGTTCGGGACAGAGAAGGTGTTCTCAGTGATTGAGGGGAATGACTGGCATCTCCCCATTAAGGCGTATCTGGATAAGGGAGAGCTGCCAGGCGACAAGAAGGAGGCTATGAAAGTAAAGACCAGGTCTGCACGGTTTTGCCTGATTAAGGAGAGCTGTTTAGAAGAGGTTTCGGGCAACCCATGCTACGATGCCTAAGCACAGAGGAAGGAGCCCATGTTCTCAGGGAAGTCCACGAGGGATGTTGTGGAAACCATATGGTGCAAGAGCCCTCTCCAGCAAGATCTTGCGTGTAGGATATTTCTGGCCACAAATCAGAAAAGAGGCGGAGGATTTTGTGCGTACTTGCGAAAAGTGTCAGAAAAATTCGTCCTTGATACACAAGCCCGCGGAAGAGCTCATGACGATGAGCTCTCCCTATCCTTTTGCCAAATGGGGAATCGACTTGGTTGGTCCTTTCCCCATGGCACCTGCCCAAAATAGGTTCTTAATAGTGGCCATTAATTATTTTAGTAAATGGGTGGAGGCCGAGGCTTTGGCAAAGATCACAGAAGAGGCAGTGATGAAGTTTTTATGGAAAAATATTGTGTGCAGATTTAGCATTCCTCGAATCCTGGTCTCGGATAATGGCACCCAGTTTATGGGTGCCAGAATCAAACCCTGCTGTGCAAAAATGAAAATTGATCAGCATTTCACGTCTGTCTACCATCCTCAGGCCAACGGTCAAGTTGAAGTGACCAACTGCATACTGGTACAGGGGATCAAGACACGTCTGGAGAAGGCCGGAGGTAGATGAGTCGACGAGCTCAGTTCAACCCTATGGGTGTACAGAACTAATCCTAAGGAGAGCACAGGGGAAACGCCATTTAGCCTAGTTTATGGTATGGATGCTGTGGTTCCCACCGAGATTAGTATGGAAACTCACCGAGTCCAGAACTTCGTTAAGGAACAAAATGAGCTGTTAATTAGGGATGCTCTGGACTTGGTGGAGGAGGAAAGGGACAGAGCTGCTGTCAGAATGGCGCACATCAAGGGAAGAATAAAAGCAGCGTACGATAAGTCCGTGATCAAGAGGCATTTCCAGGTTGGAGATCTGGTTTTAAGAAGAGTTGATTTGGGAAAAACAAAAGAAAGGCTGGATACCGCGTGGCAGGGACCACTTCGAGTCACCCAAGTCTTAGCGGGTGGCGCTTATAAGTTGGAAGAGCTGGATGGTGTTGGAAATCGAGGGTACCGTCGCGCAGCGGAAAACAAAAATTTTAGAATTTAAATTAATAGAATCGAATTCAATTGACGACGGTCCAATTTTATAATCAATTAATTCAAATAATGTTTTAATTAGTTTTAATAAATAGAAACGATTCGATTTTCATAAAATTGAATAAGCATGTTCGGTTTCTATTAAATCACATATATATATATAATAACAATTAAATACACACATATTAATATAATAACATATATATAATCAATTATACATATATTATATATTAATCATATATTTATAATATATATATATACATGTTAATCAACATTAATATATATGATACAGCATATATTAATCAACATAGGCATATCTAATAAACATATTAATCAACATGCAATTGTACATATATAATGCATGCACAAACACATTTTAATATAATATATCTATATTACTGCATGCATGTATATATTTAAAATACACATACAGCATGCACATTCTTCACACACACATGCATGCAACTGCACACAAACACAACATACACACAGTACACATTACGCACACACATAAGTTATACATATTAACTTATATTTCATCAAACACAGCACACATCTATATACTACATATATATACGAACTGCAATCATATATATATATATATATATTTATGGAGATCGGCTATGTACCTCTCGATGGCTAAGGAGCACCGTTCGGCACAGCGGCGTGGCTTCGGTGTCAAGCGGTTAACTCTCGCACGGCGGCGAGGGCACGACAGCAGGGGCTTTCGGAACAACGCGGCGGCAGATGTGGCTGCGACCTCCGGTGCGGTTGAACAGCAGGATGGTCGTCGGTGCGACTCGGACAACGGCTGGACGCTCGCCGGCAGTCAGACACCACAGCAGCAACAGGCAGCAGCAGGCCGCGGCGACTGGGATTCCGGCGAAACGGCAAGAGACCCCTCGGCTTGACGATGGCAGCGCAGCGCTCGGGACGGCTGAGCACCAGGCGACAAGGCGGCGGCAACCAACAGCGGCTTGGCTATGATCCGGCGATCCTCGACTGCGGAGAAGTGGCAGCGACGGYCGCGACGGTGACGGTCCGGCGGCTCCGAACGGAACGGCAGCGGCGAGTCGAGGAGGGCAGCGAGGCTGTGGTGCGTCTCCGACAAACTCCGGCTATCGGTGTCACACACCGTGTATTCCGACGCCCTCGCGACGACGCACTAGAATCGTCGTGGGATTGAAAACGACGACGAGGTTTTGGACGAAAGGGGTTTTTAATTTTTTCAGAATTTCCGTCTGTGTGTGTTTGTATTGTGTTGAAATTCTATCTCTCTAATGCCTAAGAAGAAGGCAATTATATATATAACTCTTCCTTCTTCTTATCTTCCAGCCCGTAAGTTGTTTTGTAAGTGAGGGCTGGGCTTTTTTTTTATTTTTTTTTGTTTAATCTCAAAGGGCTCAAGCCCAAGCCCAAGTTTAAAACCGAAATGGGCTCAATTAAAAATTAAATGTGGGCTGGCCCAATTAAATTAAAAACCAAACTCTTTTAATTAAATGAACTGGCCCAATTAAATTTAATCGGCTTATTGGGTTGACCCTATTTTAAAATAAAAACCCCATCGAAATTAAATCATTTCTCATAAACGATAATTTCGAAAAATATAACAATTATATTTTTGCGTCCATAATAATTTTCTCGTATTTTTCTTAATTCATAATCACAATTATGAAATTTAGATTCAATCATATTGACATCTAATTATGCTAAAATTAACAATTAATTTCTAGCTGTCGTTTTCAATAATCAGGAAACACGTGGTGTGACCCTCAATGGTTCAGGTGTAAGCTAGCCGTGGGTTCACAACACATTGTGATTCGAACAACACATTGTTCTTATATGAACTCGTCCCTTAGAGTTCCTGATTAAATAAACTCAGTTGAGCTTAAATATAAATCCTGAATTTGACCTTGAGTCATCCACATCCGACTGGAAACTAGAATCTGTGAAGCCTTCTATTTTCAGCTCGGCATCCCCGTAGACTAAGAACAGATCTCTAGTTCTTCGTAAGTACTTGAGAATGTCCTTCACTGCCTTCCAATGGGCAGGTCCAGGGTTAGACTGATATCTGCTTGTGACACTCACTGCAAACGCAATATCAGGTCTCGTACATAGCATGCCATACATTATGCTACCAATAGCAGATGCATATGGTGTCCTATTCATCTCATCGATTTCCGCTTGCGTCTGAGGACACATAGATTTCGATAGACGAATCCCGTGGGACATTGGCAAGGAACCTCTCTTGGATTCTTCCATGTGAAACCGTTTCAACACGGTGTCTATGTACAAGGATTGGGACAAGCCAAGCAATTTCCTCGATCTATCTCTATAGATCCGTATTCCCAATACGTAGGATGCTTCGCCCAAATCCTTCATTGAGAAACGTGTGGATAACCATGCTTTGGTTGATTGCAACATCCCTACATCATTCCCAATGAGTAGTATGTCATCAACGTAAAGCACTAGAAAAGTCACTGCGCTCCCACTAACCTTCTTGTAAACACAAGGTTCCTCCGGGTTCTTTACAAAATCAAACTCTTTGATAACTGTGTCGAACCGGATATTCCAACTTCGGGATGCTTGTTTCAATCCATAAATGGATCGCTGGAGCTTGCAAACTTTTTGCTCCTCTCCAGTAGATATGAAGCCTTCCGGCTGCGCCATATAGATTTCTTCCTCAATGTTACCATTAAGGAAGGCGGTCTTCACATCCATTTGCCATATCTCGTAGTCATAATACGCAGAAATGGCCAGCAAAATCCTAATGGACTTAAGCATCGCGACTGGTGAAAAAGTTTCCTCATAATCAACGCCTTGCTTCTGAGTATACCCTTTTGCAACCAGTCTAGCTTTATAGGTCGCTACCTTTCCATCAACTCCAATTTTTCTTTTATAGATCCACTTGCAGCCTATGGGAACGATTCCCTCGGGTGGATCTACCAAGGTCCATACCTTGTTGGAGTACATGGAGCCCATTTCGGATTTCATGGCTTCCAGCCAATGTCCCTGGTCTGTATCAGATACAGCTTCGATGTAGGTTCTTGGATCGGATCCTTGATCAACCTCATCTACTAGGAATAATCTATCGGGTACTTTCCGAACTCTTTCGGATCGTCGCATCGATGGTTCAGGAGGTATATTAGTGGTTTGTTGAATTTGTTCATTCTCATGTGCTTGAACTTCGTTTTGTGGTTCTCGAACTTCTTCGAGTTCTACCATGCTGCCTTTTCTATCTAATAGAAATTCCTTCTCAAGGAAAGTGGCATTTCTTGAAACAAACACTTTTGCTTCAGAAACAAAGTAGAATTCGTATCCCATTGAATCTTGGGGATACCCCACAAAATAGCATAAATCGGATCGACTATCCAATTTATCTCCCATCAACCGCTTCACATAAGCGGGGCAACCCCATATCTTAATATGTTTGAAACTGGGTTTTCGGGAATGCCAAAGTTCATATGGAGTGGAGTTAACTGCTTTGGTATTAACCCTATTCAGCAAATATACGGCAGTCAGGAGTGCATGACCCCACAAGTATGCCGGCAGCTCAGTGAATCCCATCATGGATCGAACCATGTCCAACAAAGTTCGATTCCGACGTTCGGAAACTCCGTTCAATTGAGGAGTTCCAGGAGGAGTCCACTGAGAGAGAATCCCATTCTCTTTTAAGTAGTCTATAAACTCGGCACTCAAGTACTCTCCACCACGATCAGATCGTAGTTTCTTAATACGTCGCCCGAGTTGGTTTTCTACTTCGTGTCTAAAATCTTTGAACCTTTCAAAAGTTTCAGACTTGTACTTCATTAAGTACACAAACCCGTACCTTGAGTAATCGTCGGTAAAAGGTGACGAAGTAGCTATAACCACCCCTAGCACTAACACTTAGTGGGCCACAAAACGTCTGTATGGATCAAATCCAATAGACCTTCAGCACGTTCCATTTGTCCCTTATAAGGCGACTTGGTCATCTTTCCTTTAAGACAAGACTCGCAAGTCCCAAGTGACTTCACATCCTCCAAGGAGAACAATCCATCACGAGCGAACTCGTTCATCCTTCTCAAGGAAATATGACCCAATCTAGCGTGCCAAAGTTGTGCCGGGTTTAGACTATCATTTTTACGTTTTGCTGAAATAGTGTTAATCGGTATTTCATTATTCAATGAAATACATACCTTTCTCAGAACGCTTCTGGTCAAGATATTCTTTGCAGTTCCGGCGCCAGTGGCCCGGTTTTCCACAATGGTGACAAACGTCATCAACTTGCTTGCTGACTTTGCCACTCTTTGACCCACTTGAGCTACCCTTCGCAAAATGTTTGCTCGGAACGGAACTTTTCCGTTTCTTCGAGAAAGAACTCTTCTTTCCAGAAGGAGCAGTAAGGAGAACAGATTTCTCCTTCTTGATGGTTGCCTCATAAGCTGACTAACATGTTCAACATCTCATCCAAGGTAGGATCGAGTTTGTTCATGTTAAAGTTCACTATGAACTGTTCATAGGAACTTGGAAGAGACAGTAGGATCAAATCCACCTGCAACTCAGGAGGAAGTACCACGTCTAAGTTCACCAGCTTCTCAATGAGTGTTATCTTCTTGAGAACGTGCTCATGGACCGAAGCCCCTTCTCGCAGTCTCAAGGAGACTAACTCCTTCGTCGCTGCGTACCTAGACGCCCGAGTATTCTCACTATACATCGACTCAAGGTTCTCCTTGATGTCGGCTGCATGAGCAAAAGACTCATACTTCCTAGCAAGTTCAGGGACCATGGATGCTATCATATAGCACTTCGCATGGACGTCATCTTTCTTCCATTTCTCAAGTTCGGCACGTTGAGCATCAGTAGCATCATCAGGGAGGGGTTCAGAAGGGGGTCTCTCATTTAGCACATAGAGACGCTCATCAACAGTGAGCACCAATTTCAAATTCCGGATCCAATCCAGAAAGTTTGAGCCAGTGAGTTTATTTTGGTCAAGGATCGAGGCAAGAGGATTCTTAGACATAATTACTGAGGAATTAGAGAAAGACAATGTTTAGAGTTTTATTCGAAATAATCAATACAATTAATAGTTTGGACTTTTACATATTAATTGTTCTCCCACTAATTTATTCGAATTCCACCACCCTCTAGCAGAAAACGAGAAAACATATTTTCTTTAATGGGCTTTAGGTCCAATGACGCAAAACACAACCCCCAGTTAATCTGACCAGCCATGTTTGTTCAAAGGTAGAAACAATTTCAATCACATCAAAATGTGACCCTAAAGATAGATTTCCTCACACTTGATAATGACCTAGGTTAATCCAGCGAATATCAAAATCTTCGTGTGTCAGGTCTGACCTACCAATGTGAGACGTATAAGCTCAACTCTATCAGGTTAACGCAATCCCCAGTTAATCTGACCAATCACGTCAAACCAATAGATTCATACATCCATCTAATGTCATAGATTACAGCTTTTCCTATGACAGCACTCCCGCTAACACGGCATACTGCACTGCCATAAGAGGCTATCACATAATCTAACCGTTGGTAGAAGGAAAGAAAAAGAACGACAAATCGGTTTTCCTTTATAGCCTGATTTAATTCTTAACATTTAAGAATGAGGGATTTTATTTTATATCTCATCCGAAATTTAGTTATGATCAATTGTTGATTCTTTACAATTTATCATCATCGAACTTAGTTTCATCCATTCATCATATGAACGATAAACTAAAACGATTTAGTTGGTGTTCTATTAATTTCAAATTAATTTAACAATTTAAATTAATAAATTAATCCAGCACTATTTATCGAATTCAAATTGATTTGAAAGATCGATTATCTTATTGGGCTCTAATTGATTTTAATTTCATTAAATTATCGATCAATTAATTTTTCTTATAGAGACTCGAGAATAATTAAGTTTTAAGATAAGACTGTCAAACAGTCTAGCACGTAAGACTGTCGGACAATCTGACACGTGATTTCCCGTGAAATTCTAAGGCCAACCAATTATTCAGCTATAAGAAATTCCCAATCACAAGATAATATCCAAATCAACAATTCAACAAATTCAACATGCTCTCGAAAGCAAAAACACATAAGCAATTAATTGATTTAAAAACCTCGCTCTGATACCACACACGTTCAACAACGACTTCACCCCTCCCTACAATCTCACGAACAAGGTGATACTTCCTCAAAACGTGCCTGGACTTCGGATGAGATCTCGGTTCCTTGGCCTGCGCCACGGCACCGGTGTTGTCGCAGTATACCTGTACTGCATCGTCCGCACRTGGAAATACACCCAACTCTTGGATGAACTTCCTAATCCAAGAAGCCTCCTTTGCTGCATCACATGCTGCAATATATTCAGCTTCGGTGACAGAATCAGCCGTCGTGCCTTGTTTGGAACTCTTCCAACACACGGCGCCACCATTAAGCCAGGATTGGGCGGATGCCCCGATTTCCTGACCTGATTGTCAGTTTAAGCCAGGATTGGATAAGGGCGGATGCCCCAATTTTCTGACCTGATTGTCAGTTTCAGCCAGGATTGGCTAAGGGCGGTTGCCCATGATTTTGCCTGACCTGATTGTCAGTTTCAGCCAGGATTGGCTAAGGGCGGATGCCCCGATTTCTTGACCTGATTTTCAGTTTAAGCCAGGATTGGCTAAGGGCGGATGCCCCGATTTCCTGACCTGATTGTCAGTTTGAGCCAGGATTGGCTAAGGGCGGCTGCCCATGATTTTGCCTGACCTGATTGTCAGTTTGAGCCAGGATTGGCTAAGGGCGGATGCCCCGATTTCCTGACCTGATTGTCAGATTAAGCCAGGATTGGTTAAGGGCGGATGCCCCGATTTCCTGACCTAATTGTCAGTTTCAGCCAGGATTGTCTAAAATCAGATACCCCAATTTCCTGACCTGGTTGCCAAAAACACCGGGATGGACTTAGGGTGGCTGTCCATGAAATATTCTTACTTGTTTAAACAGGTTACGCTAGGCTGCCTAAGTATACAGACCTGCATTAATGCCTGACCTGATCAAACGGCCTGAAGCCCAGGAAACACTTACCTTGGATTGATCAGCCCCAAGAAAGACCTGACTAAAGGCGGAGGCTTTAAAGGGTAAGTCTAATAAACTCGGATTGGCTAACGCTTGGAAAAACACAATTCGCATGTTTGACCTTGAATGAGTCGATTAAAATTTTTTAAGCCCTTATATTTATCATGATATTCTGGCGGATGAAAAGTTACATACAAATAGGCAAGGCACCAGGATTGGTTGCCATTAAAAAGCCTTACTTTTCATGACTTGTCAAGGAGAAATTCCAATTAATGTATTATGAAGATATTTCATTCATCAAGTTCTGGGAAAAATACAATAAGCAGATTGCACACACCTTCTACGAAGGTCGGAAATTTTGATTACAGAATGCAAAAAAACAAAAAAGATGAATGCAGGTGTTCATCCACGAGGAGCCCTCCGATCTGAAGCCAGAGCTCGGCGAACACGCCAAAGCTCACGCTCTGCCTCATGAAAACGCTGGCGGTATTTGTCAGCCCGTTCTGAGAGAGCATGAGCCTCACCGACGACGACGGTCAAGTGTTCACCAATTCTATCAAGTCGGGCCTCTCCTCCTGCAATTGGCGGTTCAGCTGACGCAGCTCGGCCCATTCTCGCTTGTAGTGGCATTTATTCTGTCTTTTCCTCTCCAGAAGACGGTAGAGGTAGCCAAGCTTTTCTTTGAGCATGGCCAGTTGATCGGAAAGCTTGAATTTTTTGACGACCAAGGAGATGTTTTTCAACTTCACTAGGTCAAGTTCTTCGAGCAGAGGAGAAGAAGACATTTCAGAAAACTGAAGAAAAATGAGCCATACATACACGTATATAAAGGAATAGTAGCACGTGTAGGGTTTCCGGAAAATCAGGAAACCCTAGGAACTTAAGAGTCATTACAAGACAAAAGAGCATTTGTTATTATCAAAATACAAGTTCAGAGATAACAAAGTCAGACCAGCCACGCAGGCAAACTACAGGTCTGTCAAGAGATAAAAACAACAGTCCTTAAACCCTAAGTCTCAGCCTCTACCTCCGCATCTAGTTCCGCCGCTAGTTGGTCCACAGCTCTTTTAGATAAGGCGCCTGGAGAGGCTCTGCCTGGCAGCTCACCCAAACCTGCAAAGGTTGGGGAGGGAAAAGAAGCCGGTTGAGAGACCACAGTGAGAGAAAGGTCTGGCTGAGGCTGCTCAGGCGCAGGAGAGTTTAGGACGGAGAAAACATGCTCAGCAAATTCCGCAGTCCCAACGGTATGAAGGCGATCCTGATCTGGGTGTAGGCAAAGGAGAGGTGCTCAGGCGGGTTCTGCAGGGGCAGGTCTCGGTCAAAAGGATCCCCGGGGTGGGCTAGAGCCCACTTAGCTTGTTCATCTAGGCCTAGGTGGTAGTAAACTACGGCCTCGGGAAAGAGCATGGTGTAAAGCTCTTTAGATCCCCGGAAGGCTTTTTGCGCCTCTTCCCTGGCGACTTAGACCAACCTTAGACCCTCCTCAGAGTTTAAAAACTCGGTCCTCCACACCTTCTTGGCCTTAGCCAAAGTCTCATCTTCCAAGCTCCTCGCCTCCTCCAGGGCCTCGTCTCTTGCTTCAGAACGAGCTGTTTCTAGCATCTTGTCCTAGGCCTTCTTCATTTCGGCCAGCTCTTCCCTCACCATCTTTGTCTCGGCTATCCTCTCCTTAGCCAAAGCCCGATAATGCTGCACATTCTCCTGCAGAATTTTGTTCTCCTAGAGGGTGTCAGGCTGGGTCATAGACCTGGTCGCCCTAATGGCCAAGAGGGCCCTCTTGGCCTCAGCCTGGATACAAAGAAGAGAGTTAGGACATAGGTCTGGAAGAGAAGGAAAAGAAAAGAGGGGGTAGCGAGAGATTTACCCGTGCCTCGTCCTGAAACCAAGACTCCAGCAGCTCGCGATCACTTAACTTCTCCAGAACACACATATCCTCGGGCGCGCACTGCCCACTCACATGCCGAACTGCCACATCGCTAGAGCAGTTCAGGACAGGGGTCCTATTGGGCGGGCCTGCACTCCTGTTAATGAGCATAGCTGGCATCGCGGTAGAAGTAGTGCGTCCACCCCGGTTAGTGCGAGGCCTCTTAGATAGAGGAACCTCATCCTCCTCAGGATCGGGGATGGGGCGTCTCACTGGCGGAGGGCGTGCAAGAGGCTGCGCCATTTGGGAGCTCTGGACTTGAGGAGAAGAGGGAGTTTCTGCATCTCTAACTCGAGGTTCTGGAGCAACATCAGTCCCCTTCTTAGCCGCCGCTTCGAACATCTGGCGCATCATCTTTTCTAAAAAGAGAAGAGGTAAAAATATGAGACATGATATTTAAATGCAGAGAGACAGACCAGGCCCAAAGGAACTTTACCAGTATCGGGAGGTAAGGGTCCTGTCTCTGCTCTTTCGTTGAAAAAGTCAAGGACGAAAGGGAGAAGGAGTTTTGAAACGTTGATGGGATTCCCATTAAGGGTGGATATGACTTTTTCAATACGGGAAGGTCTGTCTGTCGAGGACAGAGGTGGATAAGAAGGCAGCTTCTCAATAGGTTTAGGGTTGAAGCCCCAGTCCCCGGCACAGTGAACGACCTTGTTGGAAGAAGGGAGTTTGAATAAGAAGTGAACGCCAGGTCTGGCGGTAAGATAGAAGCAACCCGGGAAAGAGCTTTTCGCTTGGAAGATCTGGAAGAAGGTATGAGCTGTGGGATCTAGACCAGCATAACGCATGGCCAGGTTGTAACACACCATGATCCTGAAGGAGTTAGGGGTGAATTGGAAAATGGGAATTCTGTATATATTAACAATTTCCAGCATCGACAGGTTTTCCGGGAGGCGCAACCCCGCTTGGAACTGGTCAACGTAAAAGGTCAATCGGCCCACCAGCACTTGGCAAGCCAGGATACCTGCCGGAGGGCTATGGGAGTCGAAGGGTTCAGAAAATTTGTACTTAAAACGGACCTCCTCCACTGTCCGCTCACTAAGAATAGAAGTGACTTTAGGGTGGTCGGGGGCCGCCGGAGGGTATTCCAAACCCTCGGAGGAAGAGGTGGTGGCCGCCTCCGCCTGAGAATTAGACGGCGATGATAGAGAAACCGCCGCTACCTCTGGAGCAACAGACAGTGAAGATAATGAGACTTCCGCCGCTTCTAAAGCGGTGGATGTAGGAGAAGAAGAGATCTCCGCCGCCTCTGGGGTGATCGACGGTGAAGAAGAAGGAACCGCCATCGCCTCTGGAATGGTGGACGACGGAGATGGAGAGACTCTTGCTACCGGAGGAGATGACATTATAAGGTATTAGAAGAGAGAGTCTGAGGAGGTACCGGATCTACAATGGTTGTCGGAGAAACCCAACTGAGAAGAGGTGAATCGGAAAACTCACCGAAAATATCAGAGAGGAGAGAGAAGCTCTGGAATTTTTGTAAAAGCGAAATACGAAAAGTGAAAGAATGAAGAGAGCCCCGCGGGAATAAAAGGCAGAGTGAATAAATTCAAAAAAAAAATGAAAACCAAGAAAAGCGGGATTTGATGGGATCCCCGCATTTAATGTGGACAGATGAATAGTACCTTAAGTGATGAGCTAGAGTACCAATCGTCCTAGGGTAGGTCACGCGTCGCTGACCTGTCAGTACCTGGGAAGGCGTGTGAGAATAATAACCGTTTGGGAATATGGACCGACACCACTAATGCCAATAATTAGATCAGGTTGTTGAGCGGATTTCTCAGGATTCGTACCAGTACGAGAGATAATAAAGGATAGGTAGGACCTCATTTATTCCCAAAGGCTCGAAAAGTCTACAGCCCTACCCCAACAATCTCGGGAGGAGGAGTTGATAGGGCATGATTAGCCAGACCTGGATTGGGGTAGATCTGATTAAAAATAAGCAAAGATAGGAAAGTCGAGCTGGTTTGTTCATTGAGAAGATCTGACCTTACCTTTCTCAATGAAAGATTATTGCAGCTCAAGAATCGTACTGAGTTAGAAAGTTCTCCGAAACAGAGTCCTCGGGAGGCAAGAGCAGGTCTGGGCAGATACCCAGACCTGAGAAGTAACGTGGAACAGTAGAGAAAGAGCAGACCTAGGCCAGACCTGGTTTCTTGTTTACCCAGAAAAGAACAAGTGTGACCACTTGTCAGAGTTTGTTGCTTAAACGGCCCATGAATCGCGGCCTTTGTTTCTGAGATCCCGGAAAGGGGTCCCCACTAGGAAAACTATAAATATCTCAGCCCCTAGGCTGAGAAAGGTATGTCACTCTTTTGTTAATTCCATCTTTGTTTCCTGGAAAACACCTCATACGCTTTCTGACTTAAGCATCGGAGAGGTTTCACCGGAAAATCACCGGTGGTCCTTTCTAATGTGTGTTTGTGTGCAAGTCGGGAAGGCACATCACTTTTCAGGAGGTATCATATTTTTGGGTGAAACAATATGAAATTGCTTGAGAATTTGGAATTGACCTTGTTCTTGAGAAATCATATGCTTAATTTTATTCGTAGTAATTTGATCCATGCTAGTGAATTAATTTAAAATTTAACTAAATTAACTTTCAAAAATCATAGATTAATAATTCTTAGATAATTTAGTTTCAAGCTTAGGTTAATTAATTAGGATAATTTAATTAGTTTAAAATAATTAGTTCTTGCTTTTTAAATTCGTAGTTGATAATTTTCAAAAACCACTTTATACAAGTTCTCGTGTTAAAATTGTGCTTAGACAAACATTTAGAATCCTGAATATCAGTCCTCGAGAGATCGACACGAGTCATCTTACCACACCTACAAGTGAACGCGTACTCTTGCATGCAAGCTTTGAAAGTTTTGACAAATTGTTTATAAAAATAGGTGCGTTAAGCTTGAGTCAAGATTTCGGCGCCGTTGCCGGGGACTGAGATAGGTTTTGATAATGTTTGTTCGTGTTATTTACTTTTCCGTGTATTTGTATAAAGGTTCTTTGTTTGTCACTCAATGCGTTGATGTTTTTTGTTGTTGATGCATGGTCGTCGTAGCCTTCGAAATGGACTTGCTCCATTTATAGACAACGTTTAACGAGTTGTAGACCAAGAAGACTCTTTCATTCCTCCGATGCAAATAATCGTGATACAAATTCGGCCAACATGTCAAATACTACGCCTATTGGAGGCCGAGGACCGGGAGAAAGAGGAGGAGGACGAACGAATGGTGGCCGAGGGCAAGGGAATGACAATATTACCCCTCCACTCTACCAACCATATGGAATGCCACCTACCGATGCTCAAGACTTTGGAGACCCCCAGGACGACATTCGTCATGAAGATCCACTACTTAATGATCCTAATATCAATCAAGTACATAACGAAGGGAACAACCAAGGGATCGTTAATGATGAGAACCAAGGAAGACACGTGGTCCTCAATGAAGCAAACAACGAGGGACTCCAAGATCAGGATAATCGTCAAGTCGCATTTCCAAGAAACCAAATCAACCATCCACAACACTTTAGGAATCAAGTCGAAGCTCTAATATACCTTGCATAAGTAAATGAGGAGTTTTTGCGCAATCAAGTTGGTAATGATGGGCCCCTGCCCCCAAATAACTAATAAAATAATGACTATCGAAATCGGAGGCGAGCACCGAACCATTTCCAAAATAGAAGAGGTGGACGATATAATTGGAAAAACGATGATATGATGAATGATGATTACGAGGATGGGTACAAGAATAATGAATTCAACGAAGATGATGAGTACTATGAGAATAGAGAGGACTTTGGAGGTCTTGCAAACTTTGTTGGGAGACGAGCCCCTTGATATCAAAATATGCATAGACAACGCAACCTCGCGTGCCCAACCATTGGACCATATAACTCACCAATAGTCTTAGGGCAAGCGGGCCGAGACTACCCCTTAAAGATCGATGATTTAAACAAGCTGCCTGCTTTCTACGGCTTGCCCAATGAAGACCCGCTCAATTTCATTCGGGGATTTTACCAGCAGCTATCGGGTGTTCAAGCTAGGGGTCTAACAGTAGGACAACTTAGGATGAGATTCTTCCCTAACACCATGAAGGATAAAGCAAAGCAGTGGCTTTTGTCATTGCAACCTAACTCCCTAACTAATTGGGATATGGTGTTCAAGAAGTTTGTTGGAAGATTTTACTCGGCCCAAACGACAGCGACATTAAGGAGAGAAATTTCCACCTTCCAGCAACAAGAAGGTGAATTATTCCATGAATCCTGGGAGCACTACAAAGAACTTCTCCTTGCGTGTCCGCATCATAACAATGGTACCGAGTTGGTGAATACTTATTTTCATGAAGGCTTATTGCCAATTTTTAAGCAGCAAGTGGAGACGAAGGCTGGAGATTTCGGAGATCTAACTACGGAGGAGGCATGGGATCTTTTTGAGTTTATGAGTGACAAGTCCAGGAAAACGAGTTCAAGGCCTCGGAAAAGTAGAGTGAATAAGGTTTCATTAGCACGAGCGGAGGATGATAAGTTCGATAAACTTACGAAGCAAGTGGAGTTGTTGACAAACATGATGATGAAGTAGCAGTCGCAACCTTCACAAGAGACATGTGGAGTATGTGGAGCGTTTGGACATGGAGCAAATGCATGTCCAGTGGCTTTTGATGATAAGACAGGCGTGGAGGTGAACGCAATTCAAAATTTTCAAGGCACTAATTCGGGGCAAAAATTCCTTCATTCAAACACGTACCACTCTGGCATTCGTGATCATCCAAATTTGAAGTATGGCCCTGGGAGTCCAAACTATGTGCCAATGCCCAAGCAAACGGAACCTCAATATTTAGCACCACCACCACCATCGAAGGGGCAAATATCAAATCCGGTCCAAAAAAAATGACCAATTGTTGGTTTGGCAACAAAATCAAGTGGCCGAGACGCTCCATAATAGAGAGGGACTTGCGAAAGTGAATGCAAAGATAGACGAACTCTCGAAAAAGGTGAATAGTATTGATGATCTCTCTAGGATGGTGCATGATCTTGCTAAGAATATGGAGAGGATGGATAGGACGATAGGACAATTAGCGGCTGACATTGCGAAATCAAATAAGGAAAAGGACAAATTCCCGAGTCAAACGGAGCAAGCCTCAGCGATTAAAGTCCTACGTAGTGGAAAAGTGATCAACAATGGAGTTGAAATAGATGATGAAGGAGACAAAGAGATGAGGTAGATTCCAACGCCGGCATCACCAATGGGAGATGTATCCAAGCCGGTGGAAAAATTGCATAAGACACCACACCCTTACATTTCGGGATCTTTGAAGGGGTAGCTCACGAATAAAATCCCCACTTCGCCGATAGTTGATGACCTTAAAAAGACTTATAAAAAATCTCCGTTTCCAAGTTGGCTACGACCGGCAAAAGCGAATAAGAAGTTCATGGAGCTTTACAACTTGTTGAAGAATGTTAATTTCAACCTTCCTCTTTTGGATGTGATCAAGACGATGCCGGCGTATGTGAAGTTCTTCAAGGAGCTTGCTACAAGACATAGGCGTTCGGAGAGAAATCAGTACGTTTCACTAACGAAGGAGGTGAGTGCGTTATGCAAGCACCCGCTGCCTACGAAGGAGAAGGACCCTGGAAACTTTTTTATCAATATTACAGTGGAGAATGGGCAACATGCGTGCGGAATGCTTGATCTTGGCGCGGGAATTAACTTACTACCAAATTTCCTTTATAAGCAATTTGAATTAGGACCCTTGAAACCGACAAAAATGCGTCTCCAACTTGCGGATCGTTCTTTTCGACACGCATTAGGTATCGTTGAAGATGTTTTGGTGAGAGTGGGTGAGTTGATTATTCCAGTTGATATTGTAATTTTAGATGTTGGGGAGATGCCGAGTGAAGACAAAGGGCATACTATTCTTTTAGGACATCTGTTTTTATCTACCTCCCATGCGGTGATTGATGTGAATAAGGGGAGGATGAGCATGTCAGTTTTTGGAGAGACGGTTACTTTTTCATTGCGAGATATGAATAATTGCCCTGCGCCATTGATGGAAGAATATGAGTGTTCGTATGTCGACCCGATAGATGCTTGTGTTGAAGAGCTTAAAAGCATAACGGTCTTGGACGAGATGGGAGTCAAGGACGACGATGATTTTCTAAGTGAGGAGGAGGTAGCTGAGTTATTTGGTAATGATTTTCGCGACATTGGTGCTGACCTCAAAATTACCGACCCCAATGAAAAATTTGATATGAAGTGTTACTCACGATATATGGTGGAGTACGGACATCCACCTAGAGATAAACATTGATCGTTGAAATTTCGCCGAGCAAGCGACGTAAAATGTTGAGCTTCTTGAGAGGCAACCCAAGCGTTAGATTTCTTTTTTCTTTTTCATTTAATTCTTCTTTCGATTTTTCTTTCTTTTATTTCTGTGTTAATTGTGTCAATTTTCGTGGTATGTTTATGTGCAAAAAAATTCAAATATTTGCCAAAACAGGAGACTTAGCGGTACTGTAGCGATAAACGTTACCGTTAACCCTTACCGCTAGTATTTTCTAGGCCTATCCGCTGAACGTGCCGCTAAGACGCAGCATATGGGATAACGATTAGCAACGTACAAGGAAGTTAACGGTTGCTTCAGCGATAGCCGGTACCGCTAGGGGTAACCGCTAACAGCGTCTGTTCATCCGATTTTTACGAATTTGTTTCCGCCGATCGAGTTCGCAATCCGGCCCAATTTAGTCGCAGTCCGGCAGCCTTTTGATGAGCTGTAATCCAGCCATTCATGACATCAAGCCGCAATCTGGCCAACTGGAATTATATCCCCAAGTTTGCGCGACACAATTGATTGCAATTTTATCTTTTACTGTTTTTGTTTGCTTTTTCTTACAAATTTAAAAAATATATATATATAAAAAAGAAAAAACCTGAAAAATTCAAAATCCCAAAATTATTTAATTCTTTGTTAGTATATTTTGTTTTTGTAGGATTTTATTCAAGACAATCCAATCACGCAATTTGAGACCAAGGATAATTGCGCAAGCGCTTTTCGAGAAACTAGACCATCGTATTTTCGGGGATGTTTTCTTATCTCCCTTGCTTTAGTTTTCGTTATATTTATGACAATCGAGATATTTCCAATTTTTTTAAAGGGGGGATGGTTGAGTATGATTTGTGATTGAAAGTGTGCAATTTGACGTCGTTATTTTGAAGTGCATAAAATTTTTACGTGATTGATCACTATTTTCTGCGCTGAATTGTGTTTGTCTAGCTTACCTGTCAAAGTTAACTAAGTATGATTTGACGTTCTTGTCTTTGAGCGTGTATAAGTGCATAAATTTTTCAAACTATTATTTATATATTATAAAATTGTACTTGGACGCAATTGATTTCGCAAAACCTTTAAAGCAGCGTCAATTCAAAACTTTTTCATGCAAAAAGGCAGTGAGTAGCCTGATTGTTTATCATCATTGCATGTACTTGAGTGAGTTCTGTCTTGAAATCTCTTTGAAATCGCTGTGTGTAGTTAGCTTTGAACATGACATTAAGGCACAGAAAAAACCATATTTCCGGCCATATCCATATATTTTAGCCACTATAATATTGCGAATGAGCCCCTCATAGCCAAATATCCATTTCCATTAGCCATGAGTATTTATGAGAGCACTCTTACGACCATTAAAAGCGTGGGGTAGGAGTTAGTTATTTTTATTGGTTATTTGTGTTTTGGAGATTTTACTAGGAATTTATAAAAAGTTTGTAATTAAGGACCACCATCCTTCAATAAAAAAGAAAGAAAAAAAAAAGAAAGAATAAGAAGGATGGTGAATCTGTTGGAAATCGAGGGTACCGTCGCGCAGCGGAAAACAAAAATTTTAGAATTTAAATTAATAGAATCGAATTCAATTGACGACGGTCCAATTTTATA
>BMAC01000203.1:10415-42976 GCA_014905375.1 Phtheirospermum japonicum
TCTACGTCCAAAATAACACCTTGAAACCTTGGACTTCCTCTCGACCTGCACAATATAACACGTTAGAAAGGACCACCGGTGGTTTTCCGGTGGAAACCTCTCCGATGCTTAAGTCAGAAAGCGTATGAGGTGTTTTCCAGGAAAGAAAGAAGGAATGCACATACCTCTCTCAGCCTTGGGGCTGAGGTATTTATAGTTTTTCCTAGTGGGGACCCTTTCCGGGATCTCGAAAACAAAGGCCGCGATAACAACAAACTCTGACAAGCGGTCCCACTTGTCCCCCCAGCAGGGGTCAAGAGGTCAGGTCTCCCTTAGTCCTGCTCTCCTTTTTACTGGCAAGCCTGCCTGGTCGTAAAATCTCAGGGTTACCTCACGTGGGATCCCTTATAGGCTCAGGATAATTCCTGGTCTCCCTTCTGTTGGCAAGCCTGCCTTTATATTGCCAAGGTTTATCTCACAGGAGATCTTCTATCAGCTCAGGACAACACCTGGGCTGAGATGACGTTGCTCAGCTCTATTCGGCTCTTCAGAAAACTAGGTCAAGCTCCCCTCTTTGATCATCTAGATCCAGGTCTACCCTAATCCAGGTCTGACCTATTTATGCCTCATCAGAGAGCCCAGGCATGCCCATCATTGCCCACTTTCATGCGCGCCCAGGCGCCTCAAACCAAAGGTTGTACCCGCCTAGGAGCCTAAACCCGTGCCCAACATGGGAGCATGAACGCGTGCCCAGCGGTGCCCACGCGTGTGCCCAGAATCGCGCCATGCATAGCCCATTCCCGTGCCCACTTTCGTGCCCACACATAAAAAGAGAAGGGGAACAAAAATTGCAAAACGAAAAAAAAAATGAGGAAAGAGAGAAGAGAGAGGGAAAACCAAAGCATTTTGCTTTAAAAGAGAAAAGAGGGAACCCTAATCCAATTTCTCTATCCCCTTTCACACACCTAGATTTCAATCCTTCACAAACAAATTCCATTTCTTTACATTCCAAATTGTTTGCAACCCTCTATAATCCCTCGTACGTTTAAATTCTTGGACCGCATGAATTGGGTAATTTCCACCACCCAATTGCTCCAATTCCCTTAAACTCTTACCTTACACACAACATGTTCAACGAAATGCCCAAACGAGCGTTCTTCATTTTCCTTCTTGAATTTGATCTCAAGCCTTTAACAAAATTCGACATAAACGCCTAGGAGAGTGTTTTTCTCGATTCGACTAGCTACATTTATAATTATTCGGACAATTTGTGCTCTTTTTCCAAAGGGAATTTCCCGGCCTACTACTCCTGTTTCCTCCCCCTAACTCAAAAATCAATGCCTCCAAGAGCGTCTAAAAAAGGGGGAAAGAGAGTCCTCACTCCTTCCATTGTGTCTCGTGACACCATTGCCTCGGAAGAGAGCTCCAAGTTCGAGAAATTTTCTACGCGTTCCATTTCTGAATCCCGAGTGTTTGCGATAAAAGAAATCGAAGAGGATGCGAAAAGGAACCCAGTTGACGCGGCCGTACTAAGGATGATCAAGTTATTTTGGTGCGATCGATTGGCAAGTTTGCACGGACTGTGTTATCGGGAACTTGTCATCGAGTTCTACGCAACCTTTGAGAGGACAAATTTCGCATTCTCTTGTAGACTCGTCGGTAAAGAGATTGTGGTGGACGAGGTTGTTCTCTCTCATACCTTAGGGATGAATTTCGGTGGAGAGAAGGTTCATTTGGGGACAAGTTTTCCCAAGCTCGACACCAAGAAGTTTTGGAACGACATCTTAAAAGTCAATGCAGATAAAGATTATAAGAGAGCAGTGGCATGGGATATCGAGGATGACTCCTACTTCTATATCCATCATTTCATATCTCACGTCATCCTCGGGAAACAAGACTCGAGCAAGATCACTTATATGGAATTGAGTTTATTATGGTGTGCACTCAATGGGATACGCCCTTGTATCCCTTCGCTTATAATCTACATGATTGAGACTCACATCGACATCATTACCAAGAAACTTTGTTTCGGACTCCTTATCACCACGTTGGCCTTGTATGAGGGAGTAGGAGTTCAGAATTTGGGGTACTCACCTCTTAAGATTCGTAAGGTCACCCTCTTCCCCCGCAACTCAAAGGATTCTCCACTCAAGAAAAGGATACTTTCGAAACTCCCATCACTATCCGAAGGACCCTCTCGTGATTTTACTGAGGAGTCACCTATAATTCCAGGTATCCTTTTGAATGAACGGGCGGGAGGTGCTCAAGATGTTCGGGGTTCACAAGCAGGGCATGACCGTGGTTGTGAGGAGGATAGGGAGTTCCGAACGATGGTCTTGAATCGTCTTGATCGAAATTTTGAAGCTACGAGAGTTTTGCAAGAACGCCAAGAGCAATATCGGAAGGAAAGTCGCAAAGAATACAAAACATTGAAGAAATTTCTATTGTCATGCATGTGTATGAGAAAGGACTCGGTTATTGATGATGAGGGATCGGAGGAGGAAGTTCGGGCCGGAAGTCAATGGGGTGTCGACTCACATCAACACGAAAGTTTTGAAATGGGGTTAGGGGTGTGAATGAATTTGGAAACGTTGGAAGAGGAATAAATGAAGAAGAACCGACAAGAGACCAAGCGGGGGACGCGCGTGGAAAGGAAATAGTGGTCTACACGAGAAAGAAGGCTCTAAATAAGGCGCGCTCGGATGTTGAGGGTGAGGTCAGAGAGAGCGAGGAGCTAAACAAGGATGACGATATCGAGGATGACGAGGATGATGCTCGAGAAGCGGAGAATACGAGAACGATGACGTTTCAATCCGAGAGCAAAAATTAAGATGATGATTATTTTGACCCGAGTCTCCCATCATTGGCGGGAAATGATGTGCCCATTTCTACCATCCGTTGGTATGGCCAACATTTTCTCACGAAAAGATTGCAAAGCTCTAAAAGCTCTATTGGTTTTGCTCCCAATTTTGGTGCAAACTAGTGAATAGCCTTGTGTGATTTATCGGCTTGCTTGCATCTTTATGGAAATTGCATTGAAGGGGTTTGATTTTGCTCGTACATGGTTGAATTCGAAAATGACCTCGAGACACATATATCACCCTTGTTCCGGCCATATCCATATATTTATGCTACTTTAAAATCCCAAATGAGCCCCCTTGAGCCTATGCCCCATTTCTTGTTAGCCGAGCTCGATTTTAGCTCTTATATCTCCATAAATTATGAGGTGGGAGTGTATGATTAGTTGACAAGAAATGTGAGGGAAATCGATTGTGGGTTTTGGGTTTTGAGTTGTTTATACAAAAAAAAAAAGAATAAACTCCAACACAAATCACGAAAAGTGATTAAGCGTGTGTTCAAATGAAAAGCCTAATTCAAAAGGGCTAAGTTTAGTAAAAAGAAGCAAATTCAAAAAGCTTCTAAGTGTTGTGAGAATTAAGCCGGGAAAGCGTGTGAAAGAACGAAAGAGTTTCGAATGAAAGTTTGGTAAATTGGGGAAGGTGAAGCAATTATAAGCTTCGGGTTTTATAAATTAGGATTTTGTGTGTTATTGATCATGTTCGATCGTGTGTTAACCACTATATCCAAATATTCCATACCATACCAAAGAGCCAACATTACAACCCATAATGAAGACCTCTTTCGATTCTTGTTTGGTCATGTACTACGAGCAATTTTGAGCGTTCGATTTGTGAAATCTTGACAAGATGCATGTATTGACCGACTTGAACGTAAACACGTCTTATATACACTTGAGCGAATTGAGCGAACACCCTAAAAACTCCTTTTGTGAGGAAGTCATCGATTTATCTTGCATTTGAGAAAGAGTAATACGAGCAATGCTTTATGATAGCGAGTCTATGTTGATACTTTCATCATATTAATAAAGATAAGCACAAGGATTTTTCTTCTTACATAATGTTCATTGCATGTACACTCTCGATTCTTTTCGTTGTTCGGGGACGAACAAATCGATAAGTGTGGGGTAGTTGTTTTTCATGTAATTTTTGTGTTTTTTCTAGGAGTTTTAGTTAGAGTTTTATGTTGATTTTAGTAGTTTTTAATAGGATTTTATTAAGTTTTTATGTGATTTTTCTTGTTTTGTTGTTTTTCACTTGACATGTTAATTTTATATTTTAATGGGTTGATTGGTTCAATTACCTTGAGGTTTGGTGTAATTCTTGGGTTTTAATAATTAAAATTCTCTTTTAATAGGTGGCTTAATGATTTTTAAATCAAGCTAAGGCATGGAGGCCAAAAATCCAAGCCTAACCTTTCCTATTTGCATGCCCAAGTTAGTGCCAAGAGCAAGCTCCAAAGGAGCAAAATATTTTAGAATGAGAGCCCGATCGTGCCCACCTATGCCCAGAGTTGCGCCCAACACTTCCAGGTCCAAGGGCTTGAGCCCACTCCGATGCCCAGAGTTGCGCCCAGCACTTCCAGGTGCAAGGGCTTGAGCCCACTTCTATGCCCAGAGTTGCGCCCAGCACTTCCAGGTGCAAGGGCTTAAGCCCACTCCTACGCCCAGAATCGCGCCCGGCACTCCCAAGCGCAAGGGCTTGAGCCCACTCCTGCGCCCAGAATCGCGTCTGGCACTCCCAGGCGCCAAGGCTTGCGCCCACTTTCGTGCCCGCTTCCTATGCCTGGCCCAGCAACACCCAAGAAAGCTCACCCAAAGCTAAGCTTTTCAAGTCAATTTCCCGGGTCAAACTTGATCAAACCCGGGAATGAAGTTCTAAAAGCCCAAATTGGCCATTTAAACCCAATTAGGACCTAGTATAAAAAGGGGAACAACTATCATTTTTGGAGATTATCACTCAAACTTCCCAAATTGCATATGTTTTGGAATATTTTCTCTCTCTTGTTCTTAGTTTAATTTTGAAGATTGTCTTGGGTTTTTAAGCTCAAGATGAATCCAAGTACTCCCTTGGATTTTTACTTTGATGCAATTTAATTCAAGTTTGTACTCTTCTCTTTTAATTCAATTAAGCTTTCCTTTATTTTTATGCTTTGTTCTTCAATTTCATGTTTGTTCTTCTCATTGTGGTTTTTCTCTTAGCTACTTGATTTCTTGCTTGATCTTGAGAATTGACTATAGAATCTTGATGGGTGACGCATCTAGGTTATAGATCGGGCCCTTGATCGTCTTGATTTCGAGTTTCTCACATGCTTTATTTGCAATTTAACTCTCATGCTTTGTTTCATGCTTAATCCTATATCTATGCTTTGTTGTTTGTTATCTTTCATAAAGTTTCAAGCTTTCCCATAAATTTTCATTGCTCTTTCCATTCATGCTTTCAATTCTTATTTATTTGCATTATTTAGGATTTTATGCATAGTTGTACCTTGTGCATGCATGCTTGTACTTGGTGAAACATTGCATTTTCTTGCTTGATTTCATTATTGCTTTGCATTTTCTATTTGAGGCATACGACGAGGCATCCTACCCACTTGCTATTTAAATTTTTAGGATAGTTTAGCTAGTTTAATTGCTTTATTTTCATTTTCCTTCACTTTTCAAAGCTTGAAACACATTGATTCTCTCAATTGAATCGAAATCCGATAATACCAAGCCAATAGAACCTTTTATTTCTAAAACCACAAAAAACTACACTTCAGTGGTCGACTTAGTTCCCCTTTTCTCGTCTAACTTCCTTCTATGGCTTTTGAACAAAGTGTGTTGTAGCAATTAGGCTCCGATGAATAACAACCCCAGGGTCACCGAGCTGCATACCCGCATCTTCTATCAACTTGGGACTAGGATGTCATTCAAATTTGGCGCTCACATCTTTGATGCTGTCACATTATTTGTCACATCTTCTTCGAAGAAGTGGGCCTTGCCATTCCCAAATCTGATCTTCAGAGTGCTTGTGTCCCAGGGTCTGGTTCCCTGAGTTCCACCACTTGGACGTCCGGATGTGTTTACTGTCGCCCCACCACTCCTCAGTGCTATGTACCACCTAGTTAATATTCCATTGGTGTATTTCGATGATTGGGATTTTACTTTTGATCACGCCTCTCCTGCTCCTCCTGCTCATCTTGCTCCTCATTCTGCTCCTGCTTCTTTTGCCACCCCAGATGCTACTCCTGATGTTACTCCTATCCTTCCTTTGTCTCGAGTACCGCTTTATATGTCGATCGTATCTCCACTCATATCCGTGCTTCTAAAAAGTCTGTCCTGGATTTGATGTTTTCAGTTCCGCGTTCACTTTTACCCGATCAATTATCAGTATGCTAGTGATGTTATTACCCATTTTACCACTCTCTATTCCCAACTTCTCCACCTGCTTGTTGATTATGTTCTTTCTGGCCAAAAAGAGGGAGATGTGGTTGATGATTTTGGTGCTCAATATCCTGGTTTTGCTGCTCACAGTTAGGAGAATATGCATAGTTCAGGGGGAGATCAGAATTTGGGGGGTTGATTTGCCTGCGAATGTTGTTATCGATGTTGTTGTGGATGCTACTGCCAACCATACATCACATTTAGGGGGAGCTAGTCTATCTTCGAGTTTTGTTATGTCTACTGGTCTTCATGATGAATAGGATGATGGAATAATTTTCAATTTTGATTTGCCAAAATAAAGTGATCCTACTTCGGAGTTCGATGATCTCTTTCCTTAAGAGATACTTTATGCTTTTGAGTGATAAACTTTGTTTTGATGTTTTTGATTATTATATGTTATCTATTTGTTGTGTAATGGCTATGACCTTTTATCCTAATTTATTAAGGCTTATTTTTGTTTGCATTTTCAAATATTGTCCCGCATGTCATAACATTCTTTTTAACCGTTTTATGTTTAATTGGAGCAATTTAGGTGGAGTATTTTTAGTAATTATAAAAGTTGCATTCTTGGTATTTTCATCATATGAGTTATGGCCAAGAAAGAAAAAAATGGGGAAATTATTGAGTTGTGTAATTTACAAATACGTGAGTTAATAATTATTGATTTATTTTGTCTTATTTAATATTTTGACTTTCTTGCCAAGATTTAATTGTTTAGGAAAGAATTGATATTTATCATCTTTGTTAATTATCATGTATATTATTTAGTTTTAAATTAGGTTTTAATTCTCTTACTCTTGCATAGAATTCGTATATTGTACTATTTATTATTTAGGAGTTAAAGATTTTATCTTATTTTCTTTAAATAAATATTTATCTACAATATACTATGTATATTTATTTTCTTATAGTAGAAAGTATTTTTTTAGGCTAATAAATATTAGAGATTGATCTTGTTTACTTACTCATGATATTTACTTGCAATATTTTTTATTTATCATTTTTCTTTATTTATAGGCCTCTTTTACAAGGTGTGCCCATATAAACTTAAGGGATTGCTAAGGAACGATTTACGCTTTCAAAGAGAAATGTCAAAGCTAAAGAGTTTGAGAGCATATTTATTTTTGCTGCAGATTTTCGTATTTGGTTGATATGATTGCGAATATTTTCTATATCCATGATAGAATCTTGTAGTTGGAATCATTTTCTTCCACTATTTTAAAATTTTCGTTAAATACAATTTTATGATTGTGAACATTAGCTTTTGGAAGAGTATTGATTTAGATCATATATTCTTAAGAAGTTTTTAATTTATCTTTACTTAATAGATTACGACTTTTGTAATCATTAAAATTTAAGTTTTGATTAGTAGATTTTTTTGCCATAATGGCTCAACTACTTATAATCAAAGTTTTATACGTAGTTGCACTCTCACCAGTCTTTCCCTCTGACGGATTTGTGGGACATGCACGTTCTCACACACGTATTTTACAAATTAAAATTATGAATTGAGGTTTACAGTTCTTTCAAACGGGAATGCACAACTAACCAAAATATATATATAAACTAACACCCTCCCGGATCTTGCCCCATCCCTTAAGTCATAGAACTCCTTTAAGCAATCTTCAAACCACCATCAGCGCCGCCACTCCACTTGAGATCTTGGTGAGCTGAATGAAAGTCTGAAATATCCGGGAGCTGAGGTACCTAATCGGATTCAGGTCAGTAACTGAATTGGATCTGGATCTGGTCCATAAGTTCCAGCAAGGAAGACCCGTCTGATAAAGGAATAGGATGTGTGAGATGTGGAATCGGCAATGGAGCTCATCGCCGCACGAGAGTAGACGATGAGAGGAGGCGGTTAGGATGTGTCACAAACAAACGTCAACAACAATTGCCTTTTTCTCACTACAAGTTTATCAGCTTTTTGGATTTTTTTTTGTTTTTATTGAACTAAGTAATAAAGAGGGGTGTTTGTTTGTTAATAGTTATATCTTAAATTAAAAGGTGTCACTTTTTTTTTTTACAAGTATCAATTATAACTTTAAAAGTGTTAAAGTTTTGCATTTCAAATAAAAGCCAACAATTTCTTTTTAAAAAGTGTCACTCATAACCTAAGCCTGTCTGGACTAGTATTCGTTGGGATTCTAAATTCTGGTATTCAGAATTCAGTGAATAGTAAGAATTCTTGTTTGTTATATGATTCAAAATACTTTACTTTTTACTGTAGATGTCAAATCATATCTGAAAAGTGGGTGATAATGTGTTATTATATTATATTTGATGCAAATCATGTCTGAAAATTAGGTGATAGTGTATTATTATGTTGTATTAGTAATATTTAATTATTTAATTATAAGATATTGTTATTTGAGTATTTGATTTTTGAGTTTTAGAACAAACGAATATTCGGTATTTAGAATACCGAATCTAGTATACTGAATGCTAGGCCAAACATGGATAAGTGTATCAATTCCGAGTTTTTATCTTAAATTATTATATAATTAATTTAATATAATCATTTATAATGCGCCACGACTGGGAGAAAGTCCAAAGTTCGTGCAACCTGCGCTTGAGGTCAAGTAGTTGCCATGGCTTACCTCCCCAGTCTCTTTGGAAGCATCACAAAGCAATGAAGCTTTTGAAAAGCCTGCAAAGTACTTAAAATTAGAGGCCGAATATAAACAAGTCACACTATTTAGAGTAAAAGTGATATTTTTATAAATAAAAGTGATAGTAAGTTAAAAAATACGGGATTTGTCACACGAATAAAGACCCATGTAACAATCACATATAAGGGGGTAGTCCTCAACTTGAAATGCACAGAATTTATTGAATATTTATTGTATGGGGTTTTATAGATTCTATGGATAATTTCATGGATTTCATTTAATTATACTGGAATTCTATGGAACTATATTATAAAATTATGTGGATTTTAATATAATTCGATAATGTATTAGAATTATCATAACTTATTTCTACAAAAATAATTATCAAAATTTAAGAGAATGTACAAATTGGAATAATAATATTTATTGCACAAGATTATCCTTAAAAATATGAACTATTGGGAAAAAAAGTATTATGTTACCTATTTCTTAATTAATTGTTTTTTCTTTTTCAAAAAATCAATTTTAAAATTAATTATTTTTATAAATTTACCAATATTGATGAATGTTATGTCATCCTGCTCAATAAGTAAAAAAATATAATTTAGAAAAATTAACAAACTATGATGATAAGAAATATAGAGTTTAACATTGTCTTTTTTCTTAAATAGAAGAATATTCCATAATTCATAAACTAAAATAAACAAAGATCTCATTATGCATTATTTGCAAATATGATAATGTGATTAATGTAATAATTGTCATGTCATATTCTATTGAAATATGATGATATTTAAAAAATTGCGAGAAGAAATAAGTATTTTTTCATTTGCACGAACATTTTTTTACTTATAGATTGATTATATATATAGAACCATGTCATGAATCTGCGAACTAGTGCTTTTATTATATACCAACAGTGCTTTTATTATACAATAACAGTACTTTATTGATATTTTAGTCATATACACCAGCACTACTTTTATTATACAATCCTAATACTTTTAATCAAATAAGGAAATACACAAAAAATTTGATCTATCCATTTAATTAGATTTAAGGCCCTAGGTTCACATATAAGGATATGGTTCTCATTTGAACATATATATATATATATATATACATATACATATATGTATATATATATATATATACATATACATATATGTATATATATATATATGTATGTATGTATGTATGTATGTATGTGTGTGTACGCGCGCGCGCGCAAAAGTAGGAAAAATAAAGTGAATAAATGTTTTAATACTAAAGTGATGAAACAATATCTTTTAATATATATATATATATATATATATATAGAGAGAGAGAGAGAGAGAGAGAGAACTTCTACGTTGCCGTGAAGGTACCATACTTCACTTAATGAGAACCACTAGATTAAAAGTTGATTATAAATAATTGTATGTCAGTGGATGTAAAGTTGACTTAAAACTTAATTTTGTAACATGATTGACATAATTTTCTTCTCAAGTAATGTAAATTTCCCTCATTTGATAAATGTTTTTTAGTAAATTTTATATGAAATTATTGGTTGATAAATATGTTTTTCTAGGTTTTTCGTTAATATAAAAATTTAAGGGACTCAACTTGTAAAGTTGATAAATATTATGCATATTATTGGAAAATACAACAAGTGATGTGAGAATGAATATACTGAGCATATCTTTTGAGAACGAGTTTCTTAGTTGGAGATGAAATGCTGTTTAGTATTTTTGGTTTGAAAATGGGGTTTTCAATTGGAGATGGTCGTAAAGCACAATAGATTATAAAGTCTTCTAAGAAAAAAATAGTGGTAAAAGAATTGGTTATACCCATTAATAAAATTAACATCCACATTATTAATTCCTAGAGAAGTAATCTAATTCTAAGTGTAAATCAGCACCAAACCTTCAAGCTGTGATCCTCTTAGTTTACTTTTTCTTTATCCCATGGGCACTGTAGAAATTCAGCATAAACAGATTTCACCCGAATAGGGTGAAGGAAATAATTTAAATTAAAAAAAAAAAAAAAAAAGACCACTTTCGGTTATACCACATTTGAGACACTTGTTGAACAATATCAGCAAAATAGAAATGCTTACATGTTCACCGCCGCCGACCTGCTGCCCTCGTCGTCGCCGATCTGCTGCTCCGGAATTTGGGTCGAAAATTGAAGAAGAGGAAGAAGGGAAAAGGAAGAAACGTATTTGTTACAGGTTCTTCGATAATTTCTCATTTAAAACATATCAGCATACCGCTTGCGTTTGTGTGCTGCCGAAGGTTTAAACAGATTAAAAAAAACTTACAGCTTCTCTGCGTTATGATTTTGAATATTAGATTTGGAATTCGAAATACTAAATACTTATTTCTTTTACAATTTAAAAATTAAATACTTAAATTAATATAATAATCACTCCTATATATTAATGCAAAATCCTATTAATCTATATGTGTTGCTTTGTATGCTTCGTTTGACAAATAAAAAATCCTGGTGCTTCGTTTGCTTATGTGTCATCCAAGCCTAATATTTACCTAATTTAATACTTTTCTTTCTATTGTATCTTACCTAATTTAATTTTTTATTATATTTTTCCTTATTCAATACTTTCATTTAATTTTGCTAATATAAAAATAGATATAAGTCATATATAATTAGTAGATAATATCTAAATTAGTTATTTTGATTAAAAGAAAAACTACACATGAAATAATTTTAATTTAAAAAAAAATTATTATGAAAATAATTAAATAAATTTTATTGATTATATAATTTAAAATAATTTTATTTTTAGAGTATCAAATATTCTATATAGGTAAAATATGAGTTATTTACAATAATCTAAGTACGTAGCTAAATCTTAGTAATGTATTCAATCTAAATATAAAATATTTAATTATATACTAATAATTAATAAACATTGATTAGACAGCAGTACAATGCGACACGGGTTGAGAGTATGACATCTTTTGAATATCTCAATGTATGTAACTAACAATTATTAACGAATTTATTTTAAACATTAATATATAAAATAATTTAATAGTAATAATTAATAAAATAGATATTGGATACGGGTTTAGAATGTGACGACTTATGAACTTTTGTAAAGTATGTACTTAAGATTTGATGAATTTAATTTAAACATCAAATACAAAATTATTTAATATTTATAATAATTAATAATATATTAGACATGTACAAGGTACGGGTTGGGAATATATTATTTTAATTTTTATTTCAACTTTAAAATTCAGTAATTATCACAAATATTTTTTATATTTATCTTTTGATAAATCTTGTGTAATACATGGGTGTTAAATAAGTATATATTAATACAAAATCCCCCTAATATATGTGTTTGCTTCATATGCTTCGTTTGGATAATAAAAAAATTGGTGCTTCGGTTGTTTATGTGTCATCTGAGTTTAATATTAATCTAATTTAATATTTTCTTTTTATCGTATCTTCCCTAATTTAATATTTTATTTTTATTATATTTAGCCTAACTTAATAGTTTTCTTTTATTATATTTTGTCTAATTCAATAATTTTCTTTTATACTCCTAATATAAAAATATAGATAAGTCATATATAATTAGTAGAAAAAAATCTAAACTAATTATTTAACTAAAAGACAAATTACATATGAAATGATCTTAATTAAAAAAAGTTATATATGAAAATAATTAAATAATTATATTTATAATAAAAGTTGAAATAATTTAATTTTAAAATTTTGAATATTCCGTGTAGGTAAATAATGATATATTTTTAATTATTGGAGTATGTAATTAAATATTAGTAATGAACTCAATCTGAGTATAAATAAATAATATTATATGATAATAATTAGTTAATATTTATTAGATAATGGGACAATGCGAGAATGCTTGAGTATGGCACCTTTTGAATTTTTCAAAGTATGTAACTATAATTACTAACAAAATTAATCTAAACATAAAAGTATTAAATGAGTTAATAATAATTAATTAATATAGATTAGAGACGTGCTGAAAATACTGCTTATTTTAATTAAAAGACAAATACTTATAAGTATGTAACTAATTTATTAACAATTACAATCTAAACATAAAAAATATAAATTTTAATAATAATAATTAATAATATTGATTAGACACCGGTAAAATACAACACATGTTGAGAATATGACATCTTCTAAATTCTTATAAGCATGTAATTAAAAGTTATTATAAAGTTAAATCTAAACATTAATACATAAAAATATTTAATAATAATAAGTAAGTAATAGAAATTAGACACGAGTCAAGCGTGTGACAAGTTTTGAATTTATTTTAAGTATGTAAATAAAAAAGTTATTAACGAATTTAATATAAATATTAAAATAAAAAATGACTTAATAATAAAAAATAACAATTAATAAATAGTAAAAAGGCATTGGTACAAGACATGAGTTGAAGATATAATATCTTTTGAACTTTTAATTTTTAAATTTAAAAACTCTAATTAATGATCGAAAATATTTTTAATATTTATCTTTTGATAAATCTCGTGTAGCACACGGGTGTTAAACTAATATATTATTATACATAGTTTGATATTTACAATCAAAAGTAGAAATTCTCAATTTTATAACAAACAAAAATTCTAGCCATATACGAAATTCAAATTCTAAATACACAAGATTCTAAATGTATATAATTAAGAATTCTAACAGATACTAGTCCACACATGCCCTTGTGGATTGAAGGATGGGAACTTATTTTAGGATACGCATGAAATTATTTTCATTCTAATTTTCAATTGGTGCTTACTTCTGTGTGATCTACGAAATGAATTAAAATTGATGTTATAATTTCATTCTATTTGAGTGTAATATGATTAATAAACTTATATTCTTATTATAAATAATTATTAAATAAATTTAGTAATTAAAAACAACTCACAAACACATATATTTCAAAATAATGAAAAATAAGTCTCAAAATATTTTAAAATTGATTAAAAATATAATTAAAATCTAAATGTTTATTTAAAAAATCCGTGAACTAAGAAAAACTTAGAAATAATAAAATAAATATAAGAAACCATGAAGTTAGTTAAATAAAAAATATACTCCTCCATCCCAAAAGGATACACTTATTGTTATTTCACATAGTTTAAGAAAATACTGATTAATATAATTAAATTCTTGTCTTTCCAGCTATGCCCCTAAGGTTAATTAATTTTTTATTGGAAAATTCTCAAATAGTCATATAGCATAGTAACAAAATTTCTTAAAATCTTACGAATCTTTTTATTCCTATAAAGTACAAACTCATACCATATAATCCAAAGATGAATAATATATTGTCTAATCTGCCCCAAAACGTGAACAGTCAATTAAATCCAACTGATGGAAAGAAGAGAAGATAGAGCAATCTGCATGGTTATAGAGCATGATTCACGCAATAAATTACATTGCACACGTCAGAAAACAAATTTCTATCCATCTTTCGATGAGTCTTTCATCTGCAACACAACCCTTGAATTTGTATTCCCGCGAGTATTACATAATCCAGATTTCATTCTTCTGATTTGCGTGGGTTCTAGGAATGGAAACCGATAGTTAGTGATTTTTCATCGATTTCAAGCATCTATTCTATAAAGTGGCAACTTAAGTTTATTACCCCGCACGACTATCACCATGACTTATCAAGCATCGGTCGGATAAGTACACGACTATCAAGCATCTTTTCGTAACCATGACTTATCCTATTACAAAATAATGGTTTCGTTGATTCTTCGTCGACCTTATTTTAGTTTGTAATTTTCATCTGTTTTGTAGTTTGTACGATAACATACCGAAACAGTCGTAAATTACTCAATCGATAGTCTGGAATTTTTAAAGTTAGTTGCACTCATATTTTGTATGTTATAGTAGTTTCGTATTTCAGCGTATTATTCTTACATTTATCAGGTTTGATTTTTCCCAATATTTTTAGTTTTGTACATAGTAGGTATTAATTCCAGGTCATCCCGGTCCTCCTCTTGCACTCATCCAGGTATTCCTTTTGCGATTGTCACTCGGTTGTCGAGAGTGTAGTTTGCTATTTTCCCCACAGCGTCATGTAATTAGCCATCTTACATTGTAGTTTGTAATTAGCTATCTACCAATGCAGTCAATGTAGTTTAGTATTTCGTATTTTTGTTAGTGTAATTAGCTACCTTCCAGACTAGTTTGTATTTATCTCACCTTTTGTCAATGTAGTAATCTTACCTTTCAACATTATTCCACGCCATTCGTAATTACTCAACTGTTGTCCATTCAGTCATGTAGTTTATTTTTAGAAATACATTCAGTCAATGTAGTTTGCTATTTATTTTTATTGGTAGTGTAGTTCAACATTATACCACGTCGTTTGTAATTACTCAATTGTCGTTCGTTCAATCAATGTAGTTTGTTTTTTATATATTCCAATGCAGTAATTGTAGTTCAGTATTTCGTATTTTTGTTAGTGTAATTAGCTATCTTCCATTGTAGTTTGTAATTATCTCATCTTTTGTCAATGTAGTTTTCTTATCTTTAAAAGTAGTTTGGAATTTGTAGTTCAAGTTAACGAATTCAGAGTAGTTCAAGTTACAGCGTAGTTTGTAAATTCAGCATAATATTCTTTTCAATAATAAAGTCTTTTATTTTATCCAATAAACATCATGATATATTATGATTAGTATCTTTCGTACTTGGTGAATCCTAAAACATATAATGTCCCTTAATTCTTTCACGATTTTTTTAAAACAACTATGTCATTGAGTTTTATGGGATAACCATACCCGTTCAATCGCAACTTGTGCTCATTTGAGTTGGCGGGCAATTGCAGTTTTGTTTTTCCAACCACTGGAAAATACATATGTGCCAAAATAGTTTCGTATTGCTGTTTCATTGTTCGATATAGTTTACGATTCATTTGGTAAACCCCTCTTATGGGTGTGTAAAATGCAGAGTAGATGGAGTTTACCAGGAATGAGACTTGTGGTTATATCAGAATCTCAAAGCAATTCTTTGGAATTTTCACATCATTATCCGATTAACAACTCAGACATAGTAGTATTACAGTTTCGTAGTTCGTAATACTTTATAAACATTGCAAACCCCTAGTATCATTATTTCGGAGTAGTTTATAATTTACTGGGAAACTCGACAATGTAGTTTGGATTTCAGAGTAGTTCAGTATTTCGAAGTAATATAATGTCTGTACCATATATATTACGTTCTCGAATTGATAATCCAGCCAAAGTAGTTTGTGTTTGCAGTTTCGTATTCATAATTACGAACGACGTAATGAGATAAGAATGTATTTCTAAATACAAACTACATCTACTACATTGACAAAAGACGAGATAGGGGAAAAAACTCTTTGTCACCTGTACTTGTAGTATTTTTATGATTTGCAACCTAATATTTTTTTGTTGTTATTAACAACCCAAATTATGCGGGTTTTGCTCTTTGCAATCTCCAGACTATTTCTCATTCAAAAAATGGTTTAATCGAAGCACGTAAACCTCATGCCTCATTCTAAAACATGAAAACATTGCCCAACATAATAATTGGTGATGAGGCATGAGGTTTACGTGCTTCGAGTCAACCATTTTTTGAATGAAAAATAGCCTAAAGGCTGCAAAGACCAAAACCCTCATACTTTGGTTTGTTAATAACAACAAAAAAATTATTAGGTTGCAAACCATAAAAATGCTACAAGTACAGGTGGCAAATACTTTTTTTCCCTAATTACAAACTACAATAGAAGATAGCTAATTACACTAACAATAATACGAAATACTAAACTACATTGACTGCATTGAAATAAATAAAAAAACAAACTACATTGACTGAACAAACGACAGTTGAGTAATTACGAACATTGACTGAACAGACGACAGTTGAGTAATTACGAACGACATGGTATAATGTTGAAAGATAAGAATACTACATTGACAAAAGGTGAGATAATTACAAATCTGTTAAATACTATGAATTTGTTAAATATAATGATATTACAAACTTCAAAAATAGCAAACTGTAACTTGAATTTACAGTTTGTTAAATACTCTAAATTTACAAACATTGAAAACCTCTAGTATTGTTATTTTCGAGTAGTTTATAATTTACTGGGAAACTCGACAGTGTAGTTTGGAATTCAAAGTAGTTCAGTATTTTGAAGTTATATAATGTCTTCACCATATATGATAATCCAGCCAAAGTAGTTTGTGTTTGCAGCTTCGTATTCGTATGTAGGTCAGTTGACTTTGTGGGCAATTCCAGTTTTGCTATTCCAACAACTGAATTTTTTCAACAATACATTTGCGCCAAAGTAGTTTCGTATTGGATTTTCCTATTTCGATGTAGTTTACAATTAATTATCTATACCCCTCTTATACGTGTGTAATAGGGCAGATGAGTTAGCACTTACCAAGAATGGGGTTTGAGATTAGTTCAGAATTTCCAAGCAACTCATTGGAATTTTCCTTGCCCAGCTATTTCATTATCCGATTAACAATTCAGACAGAGTTGTTTAGTATTGCATTATCGTAGTTCGCAATAGTTTGAACTCAAATGAAATCATGTTCGAGTTATTCCAGATGAGTTTAACTGGGAAATTCGACAGAGTAGTTTGGATTTCATAGTAGTTCAGTATTTCAGTAATTAACTGAGAAACTTGACATAATGTCTACAACAAATATATTACTTTCTCGAATTAATAATCCTGCCAAAGTAGTTTCGTATTGTAGTTTCACATTTCGATGTAGTTTACAACTCACTTGCTATAACCCTCATATGGGTGTGTAATATGGCATAGTAGTTAGAACTTACCAGAATGAGGTTTGATATTATTTTGAAATTCCCAAGTAATTTTCTTGAAATTACGTGCCCAGCTATTTCATTACAGGTGTCTAGATTGCCAAATCAAACATAGTAGTTTTGTATTGCAGTTTTGTCGTTCCTAAAAGTTTACAAAAGCAAACCCCTGGTATGGTTATTTCCAGGGATTTTATAATTCATTTGGAAAATTGACAGAGTAGTATAGATTACAGAGTAGTTCAGTATATTAATGTCTGCAGCATATATGTAGTACTTTCTCGAATTAATAATCCAGGGTCGTGTATTTTTCCACAAAATAAACCCCTACTATGGTTATTTGCCATTGCGCTTAGTATTTTTACATTTGTTATTACAACTGTTTGGACATAATATATTTTACAATTCCTGATGTACTACAATAGAGTAGTTCGGAATTAGCACAGTATTATAGCTCAGCTTCACATTTCTTCATATAGTAGTTTGTATATGTTACAAGGTAGTTTGTAAATTCAGATTTTGACCATACAATTAACACAGTTCATTGTATTTCACACAAAATGCCATCAAATAATAGAATATACCATGCTTGTTCTAGGCACGAGATCTATCAAAATACTTTTTATTTCATCCAAAGCCACCAATGCATAGACATTCTATTCATGATCAAACTTACCTCATACACCATCATTGTAAATTCACTACTAGTCGTTCTCATCGACAGAAAATACATACTAAATTATATTAGTTGTCAAAGGTTCAGAAATTACAAGAAAGTTAGTGTGACTAATGCTTCAATGATTTCGGCCTTAAATATATTCATTACATCACTGCCAACTTCAACTGGAAAGTCTTGGTTCAACACTACATGTTTCATGAAGTAGCATGTAAATATCGCACAGTCGTTCCTGCGGAATTCACAGTGTTGGTGTATATGCAGAGCTATTAATCTTCAAAAAATTAGTCCGCATATTCTTCGGCGGTTATTTTATCCTTGTATTCTGCAAATACGGTGACAGTACTTGACATGCTGCATCTGAATTGCCTGAAAATAAATCGCGCATTATGTTAGTCGATTGCAGGTTTCATTTTGGTGGAACACAAATATCACACACAAACAAAAAACAACCCAAACAATTACTAAACCAAATGCCTTATGGAGCCTCTAGATAATGAATCTTCCAAATTAAACAAATATACAATTCCATACAGACTGCCGTAGTACGAAGGAAAATAGCTAAATACATAATCTGCATTGGAAAAACTAAAATAGCAAACGACATTTAGTAAAGTTTCAAATTCTTAATTTATAAACTACTCCGAAGTTTGGAATTTGTTCTTTAGAGTATGATGATATCATGATATTCCAAACTTCAATAAAATATTGTGATACACAAATCTGAGTTTGTTAAACACTTTGAATTTGTTAAATATCATGTTATTACAAACTTCAAAAATACCAAACTGTAACTTGAACTTACAGTTTGTTAAATAATTTGAATTTATAAACTATCATGTAACTTGAACTACTCTGAATTTGATCACCTGAACTAGAAATTCCAAACTACTCTGACCCCAAAATACTATTTTTACCAGGCCATGCTGAACCAAAAATCGTACGCAGAAAACATATACTAATAGTTCCGGATTATCGAAACAATTGATATTCCAAACAAGAATACAAACTGTAACTTGAATTTACAGTTTGTTAAATAATCTGAATTTATAAAATATCACATTCCCCAACAAACGACATTTAATACAGTTTGAAATTCTCAGTTTACAAACTACTCTGAGGTTTGGGATTTGTTCCTCGGAATATGATGATATCATGATATTCCAAACTTTAATAAAAAATCATGATATACAAATCTGAATTTGTATATTACTATGAATTCGTTAAATATCATGATATTACAGAATTCAAAAATACCAAACTGTAACTTGAATTTACAGTTTGTTAAATAATCTAATTTTAAAACTATCCTGTAACTTGAACTACAAATTCCAAACTACTCAGACCGCAAAATAATTTTTTTCTTAGGACTTGCTGAACCAAAAACCCTTTGCAAACAACATATACTAATAGTTCCGAATTATTGAAATAATTGATATTCCATACAAGATTACAAACTACATGAAATGAAATTGACTGTTATCTACTACAAGCAGGTCTAGCACAATTACAAAAAAAAAAATAATAAATAAACTACTGGGACAAAAAAAACAAAAAAAAAAACTTACTTGTGTGCTTTCTTATTTTTAATCCTTCTCGACATATTTACCAAAATGATTTATAGGCGTCGATATACACTTCTTCTGGAATTGATTGTGCGGGATTTTTTGTCCCCTTTCTGATTTCAACTTTTTCTACAACCGAGATTCAATTCTGTGTTCAACGGGGATTCAATTAATGGAATTGGAAGCTCTCTGCTTGATTTGTATGATATTCTCGAATATTATACGAGTTTTTAGCACCTCCGCTTGATTCCAAACTCTCTTTGTGTGAATCGTATCCAATTTTTGGGATTACCGATTTGAGGGATATAACTCTATTATGGAAGTGAACGTCGATAGAAATTAGAGTGATTTTGTGCGGCAAATACTCCAATCGAATCCCAAACTGTGATTTAGTTTTGAATTTTGGGGGTTCTATGGTATTGTCAGTTTGTTAGCGGGATTTTTTGGGGGAAAAGGAAGAAAAATTTGGGGCCGACAAAATTGAAGAGGTGAGAAAATAGAAACCAAAAAAATACGTGGCCATATATTTCAAGAGGTAGTTTAGTATTTTGCTAGGATAATTATATCTATAGGGAATTTTTGTATTCAATGAAGTTTACAGGAAGTATTTTTGATGTTTTGGAGTAGTTGGGAATTTTCCCTTTTTTATTCATTGTTTACTTGATTTTCATAAAAGTTATCTAGGTAAGTGGGGTATGTATGAAAATAAAAAGGTAAGCTTAGTAACAAGTTTATCATTTTGAGACACCCAAAATAGCAATCAAGCCTATCTTTTTGGGACGGAGAGAATTTATATTAATTCTTATAAACTATTTAATATATTTTGAAATGAAAAAAAATCCGAAAAATAGAAGAATTTATAAAATATTTTAAAATAAAAATAAAATAAAATAAAATAAATTTGATTCTCAATTAAAATAATGTTCTAATTGTGTATAATCTTTTTGATCTGTACTGATTATGAAAAAAAAAGTAAAATAAAGGTAATAATGGATTTTTCTCATCATACGAAAAAACAGTCTATCCCTTTATTTAATCGTACTAATCAATTGAATTTCTTATATAATACTAATTCATGTTCAATTAGTTGATTCAAACATAAATTTGAAATATTAATTTCTAATATAATATGAAATATTTTAGAGCTTTATAAGTATGTAAATAAAATTATTAATTTGATGATTAGATGTCTATATGAATGGGAAAGGGTGCTTCAGACCGTTTAATTGAAACACTAAAATATAAAATTAGTTAATAATACTAATAATTAAAAAATAGTTATTAGATACTACAATGCGATTAAGGTAAAAAATATGAAATCTTTTAAAATTTTCTTAAGTATGTAACGAACAAATATTAACGAATTTAATTTAAATATTTAATAATAAATTTTGGTAAATAGTTATTTGACACCGCTACAAGACATATGTTGAGATTATAACAACTTTTGAGTTTTTATAAATATGTAAATAAAAATATTGACGAGTTTAATCTAAATATTAAAACATAAAATTAGTTAATAATAATAATAATTAATAAGCTATGTTTAGTTAAAAATATTAACAAATATAATCTAAATTGAACGTAATTAATTTTAAACTACTATATATTGAGTTCACAATGAATGATATTAATAATAAAAAATAAACTACTAATATTTATATATTTAATTAAATGTTGTTAATAATTATATGTTTATCATTGAATATATTGTAAGTTTTTTTTTTGTTTTTTTGTTTTTTTTTCCCCATAAAGTTGGAGGATTACTTATTTTTCTTTCCCAGGATCATACAACAGCGTAACAATATATAGACAAAAAATAGAAGCTATATAGCTGAATAGGAAACACCGTTTCCATAAAAGGAATCTCAAACAAGAACCAAAAGTTGTCTGCATAGTATTTAAGCAAAGAACAACGGACTAAGCAGCATTATATATATAGTATAAAAAATAAAAACTTAGGAAAGACAGAAAGATTGAATGCATAAAACCGATGTGTGTGTGTGTATATATATATATATAGATATAGATATAGATAGTTACTCGATCTCCTCCGCAGAGCTCCCAACATAAGGAAATATACGTAGAGGCGATGATTCACTCAGATCAGAATACAAATAAATATTCTTCAACTTTTTGTATTGCAGCATCGAAAAGCAATAATTCATCTTTAGAGTTTTGAAAATATAATTTATCATTGTTGAAGAGTCCGATGAGGTAAACACCACGACTGGGGATACTAATTGCCCACGCTCTTCTTCTACTCCATGATTCATCGTCATTATTCCATACCCACAACTTAAATCTGAAAGGCTCCCCATCAGCAAAAGTAAACAATAACAGCTAGTGACCCCTCTGATACGAACCAAAATGTCCATACGTAATATTATTTGATATATGAGTGTATTTGTGGTAAGCGACCTCATTTCCCGGAGAGGGTGTTCCTCTGGGAGGTGAGCGAGCTGAATGGTTTCAGTGGAAAAGTGAGCGAGTTGGTTTGTGGAGTAGGGACCTGGAGTATGAGGATGAGTTCTCATATAGGGTCGCGACCTCTTATGTTTTGTGAAGTGTTTGAGCTTGGTTATGGGCTTTGTGAATATCAAGCCTGTGGGCTTAATGTGAATAGTGTATGGAGTTCTAGTCGGACCATATGGAAAGAATAAGGGCCCAAGCCTATTACGGTAAGAGATTTATTATTTATGGGGACTTGGCATATAGGAAGAGTCCTAATTCTGAGTTGGTAGTAGTGTCATGGTATTTATGGAATTGTGGGGAGAGAATGTAACCCTATACTAGGGGGCACTACTCTTATCTCTATAAAAAGAGGTGCATACCTCTCTTTACTAGATATGTTGATCTTGCTTTATCATATTATTGAGTTATTCAAATAGAAGTATTGAGTGTTTTGAATTTGCTTTTGACTTAAGCATCGGAGGGCCTAGACCGGGCTCGAAATCCGACCCGTCCAAGGAGCTGTTTTGCAGGACCAGCGAGGTCGCCAGGAGATTCATGGAAGGCTTGGTAGATCGTTGTGACGTATTTGAAGATTATTTCAGGTCGCTGATCTCATATTTGAGGTTAGTACCCCCTATTCAACCAATCGATTTGGATTTATCAAGTGGCGCCGTCTGTGGGAAAGAGGGACATCGAGTCCTTGAGCGAAAGGCGTGAGAAATTTCACAAACAAAACATGAAGGATAGCAACATAATCCCCAGAACCCTGCACTATGGTTCTGGATCGAACAATAAAAAGAAGAAGAGCAAAGGGGCAAGTACCAATGAGCAAGATGTAACAAAGGACGGACAGACACCTTTACAGGCAAAACAGGCAGTTCCAGGTTTAGAGGGCACGCCGCCGCCCTCTACAAAGAGACGTGACGGGAAGGAACCGACAGAAGATTTGGAGGCGAAGATGCAAGAGGTAGTAGCGCAGAAAGAGATTCACATAGGAACGAAAGAGTGGAAGGATTTACCCAAAGATAAGCCCTGCCAAATTGAGAAGGGATTTTTAGATAGGCTCATGGGTTTTGTACCCGTGGAGAAACATGAGGAATTACATAGGTATCTAGAAGGCGAGCTGGGTACTGGGAAAAAGAAGGGAGATAGACCAGACAGCGAGCGAAAAGAGGAGTCATCAACCAGGAGGGCAAAGCAAAACGAGAGGTCTCTGTCTAAGAGACTTTCTCAAGGAAATAGAGTTCGAAGTAAGCGAAAATATGAAGACGCTTCTAGTTCTACTTCGTCCGTAGATTCTCATATTTGTAAGCGAAGACTGAAGGGAGTAAAGGTGAAGCGAAGCCACTACAGGCATAGAGGTCGCCGATACGGTAAACATGCGAGTGACAGCGGGACCCCGACCTCGAATACAGATGGTGAATCTCAAGAGAAAACCCAGAAGAGTCATAGTGGATATAATGAAGGAAAGGGGGAGAACGAGGTGTCGCCACAAAGTATGGCTTTTAGAGATTTGCAGGAGGCCATGCTGAAATTACAAAAACGGGTGGAGGGAGAGAGAACCGACGGAGATGAAGGACACCCCTTCTCAGATGATATGTTACAGGACGCAATTCCTAAGGGCTACAAAGCGTTAGAAATTCAGTATCAGGGGATAACGGATCCAGTCGAGAATTTGCATCTCTTCGAGAATGCGAGGATGTTACATAGTTGGGATGTTGTGGCGTGTAGGGCCTTTGTATCTACTTTAAGAGGAATTGCACAAAACTGGTTCTATCAGTTGCCGCAGGGAAAAATTACTAGTTATCAGGTGTTGCGAGCTGCTTTTCTAAAGCAGTTTTCCAGTGTGAGGCAAAGTGTGAAAACGGCACAGTCTCTTTTTACTATGGTACAGCGACCTAACGAGACATTGAAACAATATGTTAACAGGTTTACCAGCGCCACTCTGGAGGTACCTGTTGCTACTGATGAGATGAAGGCTGGAGCCCTGCAACGGGGGTTGAGGAGAGAGGATTTACGTAAGTCCTTGGTCAAGAGGGAGGCTCAGACATATGAAGAGGGTTTGGCGAGGTGCCATAAGTACGTACAGGTAGAGGAAGCTGAGGAGGAGCATCGGGCGCGTTTTGGTCGAGAGGTCACAGATCTGGGAGGAAGTGTGGGGAGAAGTGAGTTCAGAAGGGAATTGAGGAGAGAGCCTAGGAGGGTAGTGCGCGGGCTCTTAGCCACGAACGCGGCAGTTAGTGTAAGGCAGGAGGCGAATATACATAACTATAGAAGTGAAGATTTTACACCATTGGCCGACCCACAGGCTAAGGTGTTTTCCATTATGGAGCGTTTGGTACCTAACGCTATAAAATGGCCAGAAGATTACACACCAATTCCTACTCATCCCAAAACTAACTCTTTCTATTTATTTCATAACAATTATGGACATTTTACTGAAAGTTGCAGGCACCTCAAAGAGGAGATAGAAAGGCTTATAAGGGTTGGACATTTGAAGGAAGTGATTTACAAAGATAGAGAACCCAAGGAGCAGGGGCGACCATTGCCTCCACCTCCACCGAGAGATCCATCTCAAGACCAGGTCGTGAGATGACCACAACAAGGGAATCAAGGACACAATGGTCCACGAAGAAATAAGGGAAGGATAAACATGATCTCGGGCGGACCCACTAACGGAGATACCAACAACGCACGTAAGAAGCATGTTAGGTTAGCCCGCTCAGGTACGTGGGAGGTCGCTAGTGTGAGTCTTCAATCTCAGATGATATGGCCGGTCATCTCTTTTGGCCCTAATGATTAACGCGGACTACAAGAGGATCACAATGACGCGTTAGTAATTGAGGCTGAGGTGGCAGGGTACGATGTCGGCGGAATCTTTATGGATAATGGAAGGTACGACCTGTGAATACACCCATATATGCGTTCAATGGGGCACAGGTGAATACTGAAGGAGAACTGATGCTGACAGTGGTATTGGGAAAGGATGAGTTGCGAGTGGAGAAGAGTTTGAAATTTTTGATAATTCGAGGAAGGTCGGCTTATAACGCTATATTGGGCTGACCTGCCCTCAATGCATTCCAGGCGGTAACATCAACCTATCACATGAGTATTAAATATCTGGTGGGTGACAAAGTATGGGAAGTTATTGTAGAACAACAGGTCGCGAGATCGTGCTATCAGATGACAGTCAGGAGAGGGTTAGTAGAAAATAAGCATGAGAGGGGTGATGACCGACCGGAAGGAGTGCTCAACACAAAGAAGATAAAGAGCAGGAGAATTCTGTTCGGCCGAATAAGGAACTGATGGAAATTACGATGGAGGAAGGTCGCCCATAGTATACTCCTTAATACCTAAGATATTGAGGGATGAGCTGGTGAAGTTACTGAGTGAATTTCGGGATGTGTTTGCATTCGGGGATGGAGAATTAACAGGAGTGTTCCCAGAGGTCGCACAGCATCATTTAAATGCGGATCCGGAGTCAAGGTCGGTGAAGCAAAAGAGGAGGCATTTTAGGCCGGAGCTGGATAAGGTGATTGAAGAAGAGGTACAAAAATTGTTGAAAGCAGGTCATATAAGGGAAATCCAATTCCCTGAATATTTGTCTAATGTGGTGATGGTGCCAAAGCCGGCACAAAAGTGGAGGATGTGCGTGGATTTTCGCGATCTGGATAAAGCTTATCCGAAGGATCATTACCCTTTTCCACGAATTGATCAGTTGGTAAATTCAACATCGGGATGCGAGCTGTTGAGCATGATGGACGCTTTGCAGGGGTACCATCAAATACCTCTTGCAAAAGAAGACCAGCCCAAAGTGAGTTTTGTCACTTCTACGCGGACCTATTATTTTGTGTCCATGCCCTTTGACTTGAAGAATGCTGGAGCGACCTATCAGAGGTTGGTGGATCATATGTTTAAAGACCTTTTGGGGTCTACCATGGAGGTTTATGTTGATGATATGCTGGTTAATATCAAGAAAGCAGAATCCCATGTGGAGGATTTGAGGAAGACGTTTGTTATATTGAGACAGTATGGGATGAAGCTTAATCCAAAGAAGTGTGCGTTTGGTGTGCGGTCTAGGAAGTTTTTGGGCTATATGGTGACAGAACGAGGAATTGAAGTTAACCCAGAGAAAGTGCGAGCTGTTTTGGAGATGCCACATCCTCGTACGGTGCAGGATGTTCAGGTACTTAAAGGTCGGATTGTAGGTCTTGCTCGTTTCATATCAAGGTCGGCGGAGAGAGGTGTCTCATTTTCTAGGGCACTTCAAAAAGGTTCCAGGTTCGAGTGGACGAAAGAAGCTGCAGATGCATTTGAAGAGTTAAAGAAATACTTGGCTGAGATTCCACTGTTGACTAAACCACTGCCTGGGGAGGATTTGATATTATACATATCTGTGGGTGAGGTCGCAGTGAGTTCGGTGTTGATCAGGGAAGATGCAGGGACGCAGAGGCCCACTTATTATATTAGTAGAGTGTTACGAGGGGCTGAGGTAAAATATTCTGAATTAGAGAAAGGGGGTTTTGCATTGATTTGCACAGTAAGGAAACTGCGACCATACTTTTTGAGCCACAGAGTGAAGGTGCGTATTAACTTAGCTCTTAAGCAGGTTTTGAGTAACCCAAACGTATCTGGGAGATTAGTGAAGTGGGCTGTAGAGTTGAGTGATTATGATGTGGTTTATGAGCCAAGGGTGGCTATCAAAGCTCAAGTGTTAGCAGATTTCTTACAAGAGATGGCACGACCAGCTGATGTGGACGAGGAGGTAAAGGCGTGGACGCTATATACTGATGGATCAACTATGGTGATGGGAGGGGGTTGGGTATTGTGTTAACCAGTCCGGAAGGGGAAAATCTGGAGTTCTCAATTACGTTGGGATATAAAGCATCCAATAATGAGGCTGAGTACGAAGCTGTGTTGCAGGGTATTAGGATGGCGAACGAGCTGGGAGCACGAAAGTTGTGGGCATACACGTGATTTGTACATATTTGTATGTGATTTTCGTGTGTTTTTTCATCGTGTGTTGTGTGCTTTTATGTGTTTTAAGTTTATCTTTTTATCGTTTTTCTTCCTTTTTTATGTTTTTCGTTCTTTTGGTGTTTAATGTGTTTTTACTTTATTTTGTATGAAATAAATCTAACTTTGTTCAATGTTAATATCTCATCTCAAAACGGGGAAAACGGGACAAGCGACGAGCCGAAGCCATGCAGGTGCGTCGACTGACGCACCGTCGACGCACTGTCGACGCTACGCCCGCGTCGACTGATGCACCGTCGACGCAAAGGTTCTGAAGCGTCGATCTTACGCCCGTCAGCCGACGCTCCATCGACGCAAAGGTTCTGAAGCGTCGATCCGTGGCCCATCAGTCGATGCTCTGCTTGGTCGACGCATGCAGCCTGGCTCGCATCGACTGACGCACCGTTGACGCTCCGTCGACGCTCCGGCAGTTTGAGCGGTTATTTTTGAAAAATCTATAAAATCCGGAGGTTTTCTTCATTTTGGAACCAGACTTCGAGGGGGCAAGGTCATATCATATATAAAAATATTCCCCTTTCATTTTTACATGATATTTGAAGATTTCGTTCGAAGATTGCATCGAAGGCTCGTTTCTACGCTCGCCATCGTTGCTTGTCATCGTTATTGTTGAAGCTTGAACAATTGCTGCAGATTTTCATGAACTATAAGTTGTACTTCCTACTCTAGTAGTTTGGCTTTGGATTTAACTTTCATAAGTTGTATTTTCCTTTATTAGACTGCTAGTTCGATTATGTTATTTTAGTAATTCAAGTGTTTTCAATTTGCTAGTTTGGTATTGATGCTTCTTGTTTTTAATTATCTGAATTTTCATGTTTCTAATTAGGTTTAATTAGTTAATTAGGTTTTTAATAATTGCATGCTCGTTTTTAAATTCGTAGTTGTAGAACCCTTTCATCAAAGAAATGGATCATGTGTTATTTTATAAATATTGTGAACAAACATTTATCGACGCCGATTGCAATTCCTCGTGATTCGACTCGGATCAACTTATCGCATACAACAGCTCTGTTCTCTTGCGGACGAGCTTTTCATTAATTTTAAACGCGAAAAAGTTCGATTCAAAATTTGGCGCCGTTGCCGGGGAATTGACAAAGGCTGTCCAAAAATGTTTGTTCGTATATGTGTAGTTTAGTTTGTTTAAGTTTGTGTTATCGTGTCTCGACTGTTTTAATTTGTTTGTTAGTGAATGCAAGGACGTAGGTCCTTGGTTGGAGAAATATTACCTTTCGTTGAAAACATCCAACGGGTGAATCGAGCACGATTGACATCATTAGCTAAATCATCAATGGCTTCATCCGGAACAAATACGTCGGAACCTATCCAACCGGAAACTCGAGATGAACAAAATAATATACCCAATCCACCACCGTTTAATCAAGATCAATTCAATCATCACGTCAACAATCAAGGCATGCAACTGAATCAACAACATATGCCTTACTTCTTTCATCAACAACAGTTCAACCAACAACAACAATTTCATCCTCGAGGACCGTACGTTCCATTTAACCGGCCGTTTCATCAACATGAGCCCCAACCGGCTCGTATGCGCGAATTTGCTCGGCCTGTGATTGGCCCATCTACATCATGAATTCGTCTAGGCCCAGCGGCCCGAGATTATGAGCTTAAGGCAATTCATTTCAACCTTTTGCCTTCCTTCTACGGGCGTTTACACGAGGATCCGATAACTATTATTCGGAAATTTTACTCGATTATCCAAACATTTCCGTTGCAAGGACTTAATGAAGATCAGTTGAAGATGAGATGTTTTCCGTATACGTTGAAGGATAAGGCGGAAACCTGGTTTTTGTCGTTGGAGCCCGATTCTCTTACAAATTGGGATATGGTGTATGATCGCTTCATGGGAAAATATTTTTCAAATCAAACGACGTCTCAACTCCGAGTAAATATAGCGTCATTCAATCAGATAGAAAATGAAACATTCCACGAAGCTTGGGAACATTTTAAAGAATTGCTAACACAATGCCCACATCATCATTATCCACTCGAGCTCGTTAATCAATTCTTTTACGATGGGCTTATTCTTACATTTCAGTATATGMTGGATAATGCAYSAGGGGGAGAGATTGGATCACGTACCGCTCAAGAAGTATGGGACATTTGCGAGTCGATAAGTTACAATTCTCAACAGAAAAGCTRGCGATCAAGGAAGGTAGATGTACATGAGATCGAGATGGCACATGAKGATTCCTTTAGACTTGATGAGTTAACGAGGCAGGTGGCCTCTTTGCAATTATCTCAAGGCATTTCTTCTTCACCAGAAACYTGTGGAATTTGTGGTGTGTATGGACATGGTGCAAATTTATGTCAAGCAGTATTCGAGCAAAGTGATGGAACCAACGAACAAGCACTTGCTATTCAAGGATATCAAGCYAATCAAACRGYGCAGGGYRATCAAAATTATAACTCACGCAACAATAAACCTAATTGGTGGAGAGATCATCCAAATTTTTCATGGTCAAACCCTCACAATGTGGCGAATCCGATACCGAATKAAAGGCCGCAAAATAATTTTGTTCCTCAACAACCATATCAACAACAATGGGGACAAGGCCAATTCTCATTTGCAACTCGACCAATGCAACCATCGCAACCACAGGGACAAGGTCAAGCACCATTTCCTCCACAACCGCATGGGCAAGTACAAGTACCTTTGCCTCCACCACCACCAGCTCAGGCACCAGTTCCACCATCACTTGAAGAGACGTTGCGTACGTTTATGCAACGCACTGATTCAAATTTCCAACGCACTGAATCAAATTTGCTACGAGCTGACAAACGGATGGATAAACTTGAAACGGCGCTCGGCCAACTTGCCAAGCAAGTGGGAAAGAACGAACAAGGGAAGTTACCAAGCCAATCCTCACAAGCCCAAGCTGTAACAGTGCTTCGGAGTGGTCGTGTTGTGGATAATAAAGTAGCATCTTCCGATGAAATCTCTAATGGCGAAAACAACAACCTACATGAGGGTGAAGTCGAGGGAACCATTACCAAGTCACCGGATCATGTTGAAAAAGACGTCGACCCTAAGAAGACTCTTCACAAGGCCTCTAATCCGTATCAGCCTCCCATTCCTTATCCAAGTCGTCTTCAAGGGGGAAAGCAAGATAAGAAACTTCTTGATCTTTATAATATGCTTTCTAAGGTTAATGTTAATTTACCTTTACTCGATGTRATAAGAAACMTTCCCGCATATGTTAAGTTTTTCAAAGACTTGGCATCCAAAAAAAGAAATTTTTCCAAAAATGAAAAAGTTTGTATTTCAAATGCGGCGAGCGTAATCTTACGAAATCTCCTTCCCCCTAAGGAGAGTGACCCTGGGAGTTTCTGTATTAAAATCACTTTGGGAAATGGTAAAGAAACTCGGGGGATTCTTGACCTTGGGGCGGGAATCAATTTGATGCCTTCGTCTATTTTTGAGCAGTTTGACTTAGGTACACTAAAGCCGACGAGGATGAAACTCCAACTAGCCGAACGTTCGGTTCGTTACCCGCGAGGGATTGTTGAAGATGTGTTGGTGCAAGTCGGGAGTTTAATTGTGCCTGTTGACTTTGTGATTCTTGATGTGGGAGACGTTCAAGATGATAACCGGGAGCATACGATTTTYMTGGGARGACCTTTCATGGCTACGACAAATACTTTGATTGACGTYAAGAACGGAAGCATGACTTTGTCCGTTTTGGATGAGTCGGTCACATTTTCCATTCATGATCTTCACGCTACTCCATCGTCGTCCATGAATGCTGATTGTTCGTTTGTTGATTCCATTTAGCCAATTGTACAAGCTGAATTTGAAGATGGTTCCGAGGAGGACGATTGGTCCGAAGCAGATTCCGAAGGCATAATTGACCTTTTTGAGATTATTGCAGAAAAACCGGATAATGAAACAAAATCCGAACTAAAGCCACTTCCAAATCATCTCAAGTACGTCTATCTCGAAGAAGGCAAAAAGAAGCCGGTGATTATTTTTTCCGAGTTGACGACAGCTGAAGAGGAAGCATTGATCAAAGTTCTTAAACGATTCCAAGGCGCGATTGGTTGGAGTTTGGGAGATATCAAAGGAATTAGTCCGGCCACTTGCATGCATCACATTGTGCTAGAAGATGGTGCAAAACCAATTCGGGAGGGTCAGCGCCGTTTGAACCCTACTTTGATGGAGGTTGTGAAGAATGAGATTTTTAAGTTGATCGACGAAGGGATTATCTTCGCTGCACCCGATAGCGAATGGGTGAGCCCCGTCCATGTTGTTCCAAAAAAGGGCGGGATTACGATCATCGAGAATGACAAAGGGGAAATTGTACCAACACGATTGACTACGGGATGGCGGATGTGTATCGATTTCCGAAAGCTAAATGCTGCCACACGAAAAGATCATTTCCCATTACCCTTCATTGACCAGTTACTTGACAAGTTGGCCGGACACCAATACTATTGTTTCCTCGATGGGTTGTCCGGGTATTATCAAGTTGCTATAACGCCAGAAGATCAGAACAAGATGATGTTTACTTGCCCTTTTGGAAACTTCGCTTTCCGGAGGATGCCTTTTGGACTATGCAACGCACCGGCGACTTTCCAACGTTGCATGCTTTCCATCTTCACGGACATGATAGATGACTATCTCGAGGTATTCATGGATGACTTTTCAGTTTTTGGCTCTTCTTTTGAATTATGTCTTGAGAATTTGTCTAAAATGCTTGAACGATGTGTAGATAGTCATTTAACATTAAGTTGGGAGAAAAGTCATTTCATGGTTAAAAGTGGTATTGTACTTGGTCATGTTGTGTCGAGTCATGGTTTGGAGGTCGATAAGGCCAAYGTAGATGTTATTGAAAGTTTGCCACCTCCCACGAATGTTAAGGGTATTRGTAGTTTTCTTGGACATGCGGGCTTCTACCGGCGTTTTATTAAGGATTTTTCCAAAATTAGTCGCCCGCTTTGTCATTTGTTAAGTAGTGATGTTCCATTTGTTTTTGACGAATCATGCTTAAATGCTTTTAATGTGCTTAAGAAAAAGTTAACCACGGCTCCGGTGGTCGTTGCCCCAAATTGGTCCCTTCCTTTTGAAATTATGTGTGATGCGTCGAATGACGCCGTGGGGGCCGTTTTGGGTCAACGTGTGGATA
>BMAC01000203.1:49056-68973 GCA_014905375.1 Phtheirospermum japonicum
GTGTTGTTATGTGGCGGGAGAAGGTAACTCTGGACTGGAGGGCACTTATCCCGCACAAGAGTTTGTTGTAATGTGATAGTATGTTTTGAAGAGAAGTTGTGTTTTTGTCAGGCGGGAGAAGGTTACTCTGGACCGGAGGGCATTTCTCCCGCATAGAGTTTATGTTTTGGAGATTGGGTAATTTTCGCGATATATAATAAGTGAAGTTGCGCGAGCTATTTTGATTTTCTTTGATTGAGTGGTTATGATATTTGTGATCGGAAGTGATATGTTTGATTTATGTGTTTTTCTCATGAATGGTTGTTTCTTTTTCTTTCTTGTGCGAGCTAATATGTTCGGTATATGATAATTTCATTTGTGTTGGCTTATGATCTAATTGATCTTAGGATATTACGATCTCGTGGTGAGAAGTGTGATTGGTAGTATTTTTTGTATATGATTGATGGCTTTTATATAAGTTTTAAATGCAGGCTTGTGTTTATTGAGAGTTAACAAGTTGCGCAGATGGTAAATATAGATGAAAGTATTCGCAGGAATAGTGTATTGTTTATACAAAGTTGCGAATGTCTCAAACAGTCTTTTCAGAAGCTGGCGGCGCATGATTTTCGGCGATTGGCTGAGGCTCGGGCAGTAGGTCGTCCAACGGCGTCTCTAGCTCAGCGAGTAGCCCGGTATATAAGACAGCTCGTTTTTGGCATGATAACCACCACTTCGTGTCAATCGGTTGTGTCCAGTCACCTTGGAAGCTGCTGAAGGGGGTTAGTTTGTCGATGAGGGCTTTGACGTTTGGAGTGTAGGAGACGTTCAGCGCGGCGACCTCCTCTTTGATCATGCCAGCAGCTGTAAAGAGCCACTCCGAGGCACCAGCAGCCATCAACCCAAAGTAGATGGAGGACTTCTCGTATGCCTCTACGAGCTCTTTTTTGTAGGCATCGATGAACTTCCTGTCAGTCGTACTTGTGAGGAAGGTCCGTCGACCTTCAGCCATGACCTCCTCGCGAGCTGTTTTTACTTGTTCTTGGAGCTTTTGATTTTGCAGTGTGAGTTCCTCAGTCTGTTTTTGTGTGTTCTTCAGCTCGTTGCCCGTGCGAGCTGCCTCATCCTTCAAACTGTTTACTTAGCTCTTTAAGATTGCTATTTCTTCTTCGCGAGCCTTCAGCAGCTTGTTTGCTCCATCCATCTCCCCTTGTGTTAGTGATAGCTGACGCGTCTGTTGTTCGGTCTGGGCAGTCAGCTCATCACAGGATTTCTGAAGGTCGCTCTCTGTAGACCGGGCCATTAGCTCCTCCGAAAGTTTGGAAAGCAGGGGATTTAGCTGCACCATAATATCTTGTAAAAAGTTTTGTAATTGTGGGTTTTGTTAAGAGGAAGAGTTTTGAGAGTCTACCTGTTTGTCTACACGCTCCTTCAGAAAGGTTTGGATCTCCTTGGCAGTCTCACAGTTAGTCGATTCTTTGCTTAGATCAAGTGAGCTGGCAGAAGTAGCAGCGTGAGTCTTTTGGAGGCGGCGACGTTTTGGCGCGGGAGGGCTTGGACTTCGAGCAGCCGGTTTCAGTGGGTGTTTCCCCTTCGACTGTTGGTATCTTTTTATTATGGGGATCTCCTCCACTTCATCATCAGTCCCAAAGGTCTGATGCAGTGCTTCGTCTACGTTGATCGGAGGAGGCATTGGGGCAGTTGCGGGCTGGGGAGAGGATTGTTTCTTGGTCGCCTCGGCGCGCGACGCAGCACAAGTGTTGATAAAAGCAACTGCAGTGATAAAAAGAATTATTGTTATTTCATTTTAAACGGCGGGTAGTGATGTAAATTTGTAAGACTTGGGAAACCTACCAAACTCAGGCTCGGTAAGATTCAGATTTGGTTCGACTTGATAAGAGTCGATACCCACATACCGGAACACATCGGACTGGCTTGTAAGCAGCATCACGTCGAATGGGCGCTTACTCCATTCCGCGAGCTAGTCAGAATATTTATTGTAAAGAGAAGGAAGGTATTTGGGGCTGGGAATAGGAGATTGTTTTGGAGTATGATGTTGTAGCTCAGTAGAGAAAGGCCATGCTTCAGTGTTATGAATAAAGAAAAAGTTTTTCTTCCACTCGGGCACTTTATTGGGAGGATTCACTAAGAAGCAAGCTTTCCCAGTGCGAGTGGAGAGGTAGAATGAATGGCTTTGGTATTTTATTTGGAAAAAAAAATGAAAGAAATCTAGGTCAGGTTGTGTGTTATAATATTTACATAGTATGATGTAGCTCGCTAAGTATTTCATGGAGTTAAGTGTCAGTTGAAGGAGGGGTATTTTGTACAGAAGGGCGGTGTGAATATAAAAAGAGTGTGGAGGAAATCTAAGGCCTGCCCTAAGTAGTGCATCAAAAAAGGTAATATGATTGGGAGGAAGTTTTATGGGGTCCAAATGGAGGATGTCGGGCAGGACCATCTCTGCGGTCTGGGGAAGGTTAAAAACTGGTTTAAATTCTGCGAGTTTTTATGGGTCAGGGAGTAGCCAATAGTTGTCTTTGGTTTTTTTAGTTGTGAAGGCAGATAGAGGTAAGTCGGTGGCTTTTGTGTTGCGAGCTATGGTCACCGGGTTTTCTATAAAATGCTCGTAGGATGGTGGATTGTTGGGTTTTTTCAAAGGGATCCCCTCTAGGATAGTTATGAGGGTTAAGGGTTCAGGCGAGTTTTCAGATATGTTATCTATTAAAGCCTAGGCCTCAGTGTGGGTTCTAGTTTGGGCTTCTAATTCTGCCCAACTGACGTTGCCTTTCGGCTCGTCGCGGCCGTGGGGAGGAGAATCTATTTGTTTTCGTCTCCTGGTGAAAATGAAAGGGTTTTTGGAAGGGTTTGAATCACGGGAAAGGCTTGGGTTTTGAGAATCGGTGTTTGAGGATGCTAATTTCATCATAAATTAAACAAAACCAGGGGAGGGGATAACACGGAACAACAATATCTCAGCAGATGCAATTATATTTTTGACAGTGAGATTAAAATATTATAGAGGAGAGATCTGGGGACTTACACATTTTCGGAGGGCTGGAGATCGTTGTCGAGTGGTGTGCTGTTGATAGATTTTTGAACGTTTGCTGGTTGACAAGCTTTCTTGCAGAGCTAAAATGGTGATTTTTGATTATAATTGTGTAAAGTGAGAAATGCAGGAGACGAAATGATTTTATGTATTGGGCGACGGAAAGCTGATGGGACAGATTGGAGCGGGAGTTGGTAGGGTTCGTTTGGGGAATGTTTTGGGTCCACCATGTTTATTATACTATGAGAAAGTGGGGAAGTGACACGTGCCCGACACAGTGTCATGTTGCATTTAATGAAACTTAAATGGGATTGGATGTATAAGAGGAGGCGTGTTTTGACTTTTGGGGCTGTTTATGATTGCGTTTTTGAGAATTATTGAGTCTGAGTATGATTGTAGGTCGTAAGATAATGGTAGTATGGGTTCATGTCGTTATATGTACAGTTGGGGACTTGGTCTGGGGACTTGCAGGTCGTCCCTCGCGAGGTGATCATTCTATCTTAAAAGAGGCGAGCATAGCGAGCTGCACTTCTGCAGGTCGCAGGTGTACCTGGTGATTTACATTGGGACGATTGGTATTATAGCTCGGTTTGTCGAGCTGTGTGATTCTGAGGAATGGTTGGGTAAAGTGGAATAGTAATTTACTTATGTGTTTATGATTTATGGCTGTTTTTAATGATTGTTGTGCTCTTTTGATTATGTTTTACATGTCCTACATGATTTCGTGCCTTAATCAGCTAGAACATGTGGGACTAGCTGATACGGACCAAAATGTCCATACGTAATATTATTTGATATATGAGTGTTTTTGTGGTAAGCGACCTCATTTCCTGGAGAGGGTGTTCCTCTGGGAGGTGAGCGAGCTGAATGGTTTCAGTGGAAAAGTGAGCGAGTTGGTTTGTGGAGTAGCGACCTGGAGTATGAGGATGAGTTCTCATATAGGGTCGCGACCTCTTATGTTTTGTGAAGTGTTTGAGCTCGGTTATGGGTTTTGTGAATATCAAGCATGTGGGCTTAATGTGAATAGTGTATGGAGTCCTAGTCGGACCATATGGAAAGAATAATGGGCCCAAGCCTATTACGGTAAGAGATTTATTGTTTATGGGAACTTGGCATATAGGAAGAGTCCTAATTCTGAGTCGGTAGTAATGTCATGGTATTTATGGAATTGTGGGGAGAGAAGGTAACCCTAGACTGGGGGCACTTCTCTTATCTCTATAAAAGGAGGTGCGTACCTCTCTTTACTGGATATGTTGGTCTTGCTTTATCATATTATTGAGTTGTTCAAATAGAAGTATTGAGTGTTTTGAACTTGCATTTGACTTAAGCATCGGAGGGCCTAGACCGGGCTCGAAATCCGACCAGTCCAAGGCGCTATTTTGCAGGACCAGCGAGGTCGCCAGGAGATTCGTGGAAGGCTTGGCAGATTGCTGTGACGTATTTGAAGATTGTTTCAGGTCGCTGATCTCATATTTGAGGTTAGTACCCCCTATTCTTGGTAACCAATCGATTTGGATTTATCACCCTCAAACTCAACAAGCCGGAATACAGACTTGGTATCTTGAAAATTCATAATAAAGTTTTTAGGTCCAGGAATAAGAGCGGGAGAGAACTTGTCATTAGCAAAGTCGAACGAAATAATATCAAAACCTCCCCCAGAGCTATCGAATGTTGGCCAATAATAAAACCCATTAATGTAAATAGATGCAGAATTCAGTGGAGGCATAGTATGAGGATATGCAATTTGCTTCCAGGAATCAGCTTTGAGTGAATAGAGCTCAACTAGGAAAACCCTCCCATAAGAATCACTGCCATCCTCGAAGTTAAAATCAGGAAATCTTATCACCTTGTAGTCCTCCTCCTGCTGCTGAGATCTTGGGTCAAACCCGAAACTATACAAATTTTCAGGTTTATTGAATTAATTCATATATATATATATATATATATATATATATATATATATATATATATATATATATATGTATGAATTAATTCAATAAACCTGGAAATTTTGAAATGGGGAGGGATGAACCAGCCCACAACAACAAGATAAACCCTTATATACAATTTATTACATGCAGACAAAAATTACTAGTTATTAGAGTTTACCTTGCTGCGTGTTCGAGGAGGAGAAAGTTTGATGGCAACAGAGTTTAGCTTTACTGGTTTGAAGTACTGATTTCTGATTTTGGCGTACGTTAAAAAGTCTTCGTTGTGTCGCTAGAATTTATTTTTGTAGTGAAAGCCGCCGCAGAGCAGGAATATATCGTAAGTTTATTATATAGCAAAAGTTGAGTTTAATATAATTTCAATAATAAATTATGTTACAATAAAAATTATTTTAATGATATATTAACAATGTTATTGTCTAATAATGGTATTTCACCGTTCATCCTTTTTTTTTTCTTGTAATCATATTCTTCATTTGCTCAAAATTTACAATGATAAGAGCAATTCACAATTATATTTGCGCAAATTGATGAGCAAAATATATTAATAGAATATTAATACATCATACTTTTAATATCCTTTTTAAATTATAACCTAAGGCAGTCCATTTTTTTTAAGAATATGAAATAATCAGTTAAAATAAAAAATTATTTATATAAATTTATAAAACAATGATTATATTACACTCAGAAATACTTATAAGATTTTATAGCCAATTCGGTTTTCGCTCTCCTAAGGCGCTTAAGTTGCCTTGACTAGTGTGACATTTGGACGATGACTTTCTTTTTCCTATTTATTTGGACTAAAAAGTCTTGACATAGCGTTACCAATGAGAAATAAACTATGAATATTTTATATATTTTCATCAAAAACTTAAATATAAAAAAAGTATTTTTAACACTTGATATTAAAATAAATTAGTATTTTATATTAGTTATGGTACTGTCAGTAAGAAGTTGGCAATCCATTTTGAAGTAAAATATATATTAAACGATCTTAATGTATTATACTATTTAATTGAGTTGATCATATGAATATAAGTTCAAAAGTTCAAATTATGCATTTTCTCATGAATATTAATAAAAATGTCTTTAAAAAAAAAAAAGACAAAAGAATTGAATACACAGAGCAATTTTGCTTTGAGCAATAGTGATAAAAGAAAGACAAAGAAAATTAGGAGAAAATTTACTTTCTTTAATTTCCATCGTGTAAATGTATTATTAATTATTATTATATCATATCAATAAGCATATTTTCATATTCTTCACAAAAAAAAAAAAAAAAAAAAAAAAAAGAAAATCACAAAAATTATTAAAATGAACAAACAAAAAACATAGTACATCAACCAGACATAATTTGATCTTGCAACAATAAAACACAAACTCAAGTTCTCAAAATTTTATTGTTCATTTGAACTTTATAAACCACTGTAAACTCAAAACAAACAACGTTTTGGCTTTTCCATGTTATGAGGTTAAGGCCGGAGAGTGCAGAAATGGGCGAAATCGGCAAGGAGATAGATCAGATTGAAGGGAAGGTGCTACCTTTGGGTCTGTGGAGAGAGAGACGGGTAAACGTCACTAGTACAAAAAAGGCAATTAGAGGCGGTTCAAAACAGCCTTTGGAGGCGGTTATGAACCGCCTCTTATAGTAGCAACGCTTAAAGTAAAAAAAAACCGGGTGGCGGTTCAAACCGCCGCTTAAAATTGACATAGGGTGGCGGTTTTTAGCTAAGAAGCGCTGCCAAAACAATTATTGGCAGCGCTTCTTAGCTAAGAAGCGCCGCCAGAAACAGAAATCGGGCAGCGGTTCTTAGCTAAGAAGCGCCGCCAAAAATATTATTGGCAGCGCTTCTTACAATAATACTGAGAAATAACATCGGTTTCTTGAGGAACCGATGTCGTTGACATAGAGAACATTAACATCGGTTCGAATATAACCCATCTAAATTCCAAAATAATAATTAAAAAAAAGAATTAAATGTCCATTCTATTGTACCAATCCTCGTCCCAACCTATAAATACCAAACAATTGCAATTTAATTAATATTTCATGAAAATTAAAATTAATCAACATCAAATATTAACAAAAGCGTTCGATACACTTAAAAAATATATTTTACATTATAATTTTACAAGAAAAATATAAAAAAGAACATAATTAAGCCAACAATGACTTCTCAGACGGTGGCTGGATACTGAAGCCGTACCTCGGCCCAAGCTTGTCATCTTCAAAGTCCTTCTGACCCTCGCCTTTCATGATCACCGTGTCCTTCTCGATCCGGACAATCAGAATCATATCGATTCGTAAGAAGAGACCATCGGAATCGTATCGACCGTCATGGGAAACTTCAACACCTTCAATCAATGAGCGCTGGTACACTTCCAACGACGACACGAATATGTGCCACAACGGCCCCACAATTACTGAAATATCGAAACTATGAGGAATGAGGACAAGAAAAACAATGTAACAGCATAAGCAAGTTTGATCTACCTGCAAAATGAGTTTCTGCTATGGCAAGATCACACAAATTATCTTTCCTTTCTAAGTATTCATCTGATCAACCCAAACTATTACAAAATTATTTTAGGATATTAGGAAAAAAAATAAAAAATAGGCTAAACCTGAGAGGTATTTATGTTAATTAACTTTAATAGTAATTATATTTAATGATTAAGACCAAAAACCGAAGGGTTAGAAATTGATGGCATTCTGATCTATCAAAACCCTTTTCAAATTTTGAGATTCTTTTAGTATTTATTTTTTAGCTTCTGCAGTCAAGTTGTAGACAAAGCTCAAAAGGAGTTTACTAAAGCCGAAGGAAAAAGAAGAAGAAAAGAATACAAGTGCCAGAAATGTTTACCTCGCCAAAGGCATCATTACTATCCAAGCTTGATGAACCAATTCCATGAAGATGTAACAAACCCCTTTTAAAACGCTTCTTTTCTTCATCATCTAGTGCAAAATCATACCATTCTTCAAAGTCGGACACTTCGATGTAATCGTCCTCATCAAACTGTGCCATCTCGTAATAACTCCTACGAAGCCAAAAACATGAAAGCAAAAACCCAGGCAAACATTAGGCCAAAAGAAATATGCAGCTCAGAAATAACAAAAAAATAAAAATTCAAAAATAGAAAATAGAACAACCACCAAACCCTGTATCATTCATTTAAATAATTTGATCAAAGAAATATATATACATGGGATAAAAATCTCAACCAACAGAAACTTGGCGTAAAAAGTTGATCATTCACATTAAAAAACTCGATCAACGGAAATCCCCAATTATAAATTCGAAATTATCAAGAAATTTCTAGTCCAAACATCACCTATTGATCTTGTTCGTAAATACATAATGATTATGAGGAACAGGTGGAGGAAATTTATGTGCTGCATGCCACTAAGCATGAATGCAAGGAGGACAAGGAACTAACTGAACTACTGGAGAGGTTTGAGGATGTTTTTGGAGAACCCAAGGGGTTACCACCCACCAGGGGAGTGGAACATCAGATTATTCTTAAACCTGGGAGTGTACCTAAACATCAGTACCCCTACAAGACCTCCCACAACCACAAGGATGAGATTGAGAAGATTGTACAGGAGTTGTTAGAGACAGGCATGATACAAAATAGTAAAAGCCCTTTTGCTTCTCCAATCCTGTTGGTAAAGAAAAAAGATGCAACATGGAGGATGTGTGTAGACTACAAATACCTAAATGAACTGACAGTAAAGCATGACTACCCTATCCCAGTAATTGAGGAACTGCTTGATGAACTCTCTGGTGCCAAGTACTTCTCTAAAATTGACCTAATATCAAGCTATTTTCAGATTTTGATGAGCCCAGAGCATAGGTATCTCACTGCATTCAATACCCATCATGGTCACTATGAGTTTTTAGTGATGCCCTTTGGGCTGTGTAATACTCCTGCCACCTTTCAGTTTTGAATGAATTAAGTCTTCAAGGGGTGTTTGAGGAAGAATGCATTGGTATTTTTTGATGATATTTTGGTTTACAGCAGGGAATGGGAGTCACATCTTAAGCATCTTGAGGAAGTGTTAACCATACTGAGAAATAACACTTTGTTTGCTAAAAAGAGTAAGGGTCAGTTTGGTCAAAGACAAATTGAGTATTTAGGGCATGTCATATCTGAGGAAGGGGTGTCTACTGATCCAAACAAGGTGGAGTGTATGGTTAACTGGCCTAGGCCTACCACTGTCAAGCAATTAAGGGGTTTCCTAGGGTTAACAGGCTATTATAGAAGGTTTGTAAAGGGGTATGATATCATCTGCAAACCACTTACAGCCTTGCTTAAGAAAAATCAGTTCAAATGGGGAAATGAACTGAAGAAGGCCATGATTTCTACTCCTATCTTGACCGTACCTGACTATACCCAGCCCTTTGTTTTGGAAACTAATGCTAGTGGGCATGGGGTGGGTGTTGTCTTAATGCAACAAGGCAAGCTTATTCCCTACATGAGCAAGACACTCTGTCCCAAGAACCAGAGCTTGTCTATATATGAGAGAGAGTTCCTAAATGTTCTAATGGCTATTCAAAGATGGAGGTATTACCTACAGGGGCACAAGTTTATTATCAGGACTGATCAGCAGGCTTTGAAGCATTTATTGGACCAAAGAGTGAGATCACCAATGCAACAAAGGTGGATCACTAAACTCTTAGGACTGGACTATGAGATACAATACAGAAGAGGGGTTGAGAATAGAGCAGCAAATGCTTTATCCAGGAGAGAGGAGGTTGAAAACAGCTGTGAGGCTATCACTCAGGTGATTCCGGATTGGGTGCAAGATGTGGTAGCTACCTATGCCAATGATCCTCACTGTACTAAGATCCTTACTGCTAAGAGTCTAAACCCTACCCTTTTTACAGAGTACACAGCCAGTGGGGGAATACTGAGGTACAAAGGAAGACTAGTAGTGGGACAGGATGACAAGGTCAGGAGATAGATCTTATCAGCTATGCATGAGTCATCCTATGGTGGCCATTCTGGGGTGAATGGTACTTACATGAGACTGAAAGGGATTTTCTATTGGCCTAAGAAGCAGGGTGATGTTGCTAAGATGGTGCAATCATGTGATGTATGCATGAGAAACAAACCAGATAATGAAGGGCATTCTGGTTTATTACAACCTCTACCCATTCCTGAACAGGCCTGGACACACATTTCAATGGATTTTGTAGAGGGGTTGCCTAAATCAGGGGGAAAAGATGTGATCTTGGTAATGATTGATATGTTTACTAAGTATGACCACTTCATAGCACTCTCTCATCCCTACACAGCACAAACCATAGTCAAGCTATTTTTAGACACCGTCTACAAGATGCATGGCCTACCAATAAGTATAATATCATACAGGGATAAGGTTTTTACTAGCACATTCTAAAAGGACCTATTCAAGATGATAGGGGCAAGGCTCAATCTTTCATCAGCCTATCACCCCCAAACAGATGGCAGACAGAAAGGCTGAATCAGTGTCTTGAAAACTACCTAAGATGCATGACTAGTGCTGCTCCTAGGCAATGGATCAAGTGTATATCACTTGTTGAACACTGGTATAACACAAACTATCATACTCGGCTAAAAATGACACCTTTCCAGACCCTATATGGATATGCACCTTCCCTCTTATCTACAGGGCCCTATTTGGATGCACAACATGGAGAGGTTAAGGACCTAATGCAACAGAGACAAATCATGCTAAAACTGATCAAGGAAAACCTAATGCATGCACAAAACCGCATGAAGACAAATGCAGACAAGACCAGAACAGACAGACAATTCGAATTAGGGGATGAAGTGTACCTGAAACTCCAGCCTTACAAGCAAAACTCCTTGCACCTCCGCAAGAACCTGAAGCTGGCTTCCAAATACTACGGCCCGTACACTGTGATACAAAAGATCGGGAAAGTGGCCTATAAGTTGCAATTACCAGAAGAATCTAAAATACACCCAATTTTCCATGTACCTTTGCTGAAGAAGAAAATTAAAGCAGATACATTACCTCTTGAAGAGCTGTCGGAGGTCGACGCGGATGGAATTTTTCGAATTGCGCCACACCGAGTATTAGGAGAGCGAATTATCAACAGAAAGGGGAAGTAAATTGAACAATTGCTGGTGGAGTGAGGAAACCTTAATTTGGATATGACTTCGTAGGAAGATAGGAAGCTGATTGCTAGAAAGTTCCCAACTTTCGATCCTTGCGGTCAAGGATCCGAATATCGGGAGGGTATTGTTATGAGGTTAAGGCCGGGGAGTGCAGAAATGGGCGAAATCGGCAAGAAGGGCAAGGAGATAAATCAGAATGAAGGGAAGGTGCTACCTTTGGGTCTGTGAAGAGAGAGACGGGTAAACGTGTGGATAAGAGAAGGGAAATGGATTTGGATCGGGTCGCCGGGCTACAAAGCGGACTGGGACAAGCTGAGTTATTGGGCTGCAGAGTTTAGCTTCCAATTAATGGCTAATGGGCTGAAGCTATTATCATTATTACGTCATTACACTTTATTCTAAAGCTTGTTTTTAGTTATTACAATTAGGGTATCTTGTTATAATGGTCCCCATGTTTATAAATAGGGGAAGATCTTAAAATAGGGGAAGATATTTATTGAAGGACAAGCTAAGAATTACATTATCCTTACCTGACAATTTCTTCTTCCCTAATCTCTCATTTTTCTCCCATTTCTTCTTACCTGACAATTTCTTCTTCCCTAATCTCTCATTTTTCTCCCATTTCTTCTCTACGTTTACATCACCAAATACATCAAAATTACAACAAATTGATACAAAATTACACAAAATAAATATATCGTAACATTCCACTAACAAACTTTCATTCTTCTTCTTTGGCCCATCACTCGGGTGCTCAATTTCCGATTGTTTTTTTGGTTTGTTTGTTTTCACCTCGGGGTTTAAGCACTTGACTTCGAATAAAATAACATTCTTCTACCCCCAAAATTCTGAGCAATGATTTCAGTCATCAAACCCAAACACCCACCTTACACTTTGTACACGAACAACATAACCCCAAGTTAATTAAGACTAAACATGTATAATCACTAAGTGGCCTGTATGGCGTCAAGGCCCCCGACCCGAGTCACTTGCAAGAGAATGTGGGCAGCAAAGGCCTCCGGCTCCAGAGAATTCACGCGGCTATCCTCCTTACAAAACTCGTGACACGGAGGGTCGGGAGCCTCGCCGAGCGGCCCTTCCCTCTCAAGCTTCTCATTGAACCCTTTGGACGAGGCCCATTTCTCAGCCTCGTCAAGTGCGTACGAATAGTAAAACATGGCCCCTTTCACAAAGACGGTCCAAAATTCCTCCGAACGGAGGAAAGCCCTCTTTGTGATCTCCCGGACTGACTGAATCAGGGCCAGCCCGTCTTTCGACTCTGGGAAACCTTGGTGCCCAGCCCGAACACCTTCCGCACGGGCCTCGTCGATTCGTTTGGTGCGTTCTTCTTGCAGCTTATCCATCTCGGCCCTGAGGGTAGCATTTTCATTCTCCAGATTCTTTATTTCCCCCTCTTGAGATTTGGCTCTCGTTCGAAACGTGTCGGCCACGTCCATCAATCGACGAACGACGGCTTGACTTTTCTCGACCTCGGAGCGGAGTTTGGCGTTGTCCTTTTTCAGGGAGTTGAGCTCATTCGTTAGCTCAGGGTTTGCAAAGCCTCGTTGCGATCGGGATATAATCACGGCCAGTTTTGCCATAGCCTGCCATGAAAGAGAAAATAGATTGAGGATATAGGGTGACAGAGAAATGAGGCACACTATCGTCAGATGGATCTTGATCTGTCAGACTGTCCTCTAAACCTAAAAATAAAATAAAAAAACCCCAAAAAATGCAAAACTAAAAAAAAATTGGGCTCCAACTGACGGAATGCAAGTCTGACACCAAGTTCTTGACTCGAGAAATAAGAAAAGAAAAGCCAAGTTGATTGGAATTGTTTTACCTTTGAATGGTCTAGGCAGTATGAGTCGATTAGTTCAGTATCTCCCAACTTGTCAAGAGTGGGACGGTCGGGAGAAGGGCAGAGGCTCTGGATATACCGAGCCGCCATTTCCCCATCGGTAAGACTAAGGACGCCCGTCATGATTGGAGGACCCGTAGGGAAAGCTGGGGAAGGGGATCCGGACGGGCCTTTGGGTTTCTTGGCAGGTGATACTTCGTCCGAGCTGGAAGCTGGCCTCTTAAGAGGAATGTGAGAGAGTCGATCGTGCTGTTCGGCAGATATCTCAGAGATTGATAGTCTCTGCTCTGTGTTCCTGGTCCCCAATCTACTCCACACTGTGTCTGCAAGAAAAAAAAAAGAATTAGAAAAACAATCATAATAAATGAAAAAGAATCTTCTAAAACAACAACAAGAATTTAGTGGTAAAAGAATCGGTTTTACCAAAAATATAATTAGAATATATAAGAGTGCTTAGTACTCACTTTGTATAGTCTCCGACTTTGCTATGGGGGGTTGCTTACAAGTCCGATCAGGTGTACATTCCATCGGCTTGCTCGTTGGATTTAGGTTTGCAAGAGAGACAGCTATCATAACCTAAATAAAATTAACACCGACATAATTAATTCCTACATAAATAATAATCTACTTTTACAGTGTAAATCAAACGCCAAACCTTTTGATTGTGATCCCCCGATCTCTTTTTACCAACAAGCTCAATGCATCTGAGAGCAGCATCACGGTTTGTGTAATGAATATAAGCAGAATCTTTTCTCCCCGATGTAGAAATATCGGTTGCCAGAACAACATTTTCGATTTCACCGAATCTTTTGAAATATTCTCTCACTTTCTCTTCATCCCATGAGGACGGTAGATATTCAGCATAAACGGATTTTACCTGAATGGAGTAAAGCAAGCCAAATGAAGTATATTCCATGCCAAGTACATATATACAATTGGACTTGAAAACCGAAATAGAAAATTATAGGACTGAAATCTTTTCTCAACAGAAACATGATTTTAAAAAACTGACATTTAAATTGTCTTCTTCATCTGGCTCAGCCCATTCAACTTCTACCATTGCGTTTTTCCCGAAAGAATCCTTCTTTCGGAGTTTATTAAAGGCAATTTGAGCATCTTCACCTGTTTCGAACTCAAGAAAGGCTAAACTACTCTTCTTCTTCTTCCGAGTAACCTTAACTATTTTCTCGATGCCAGCTCTCTCTAACAATGTCACCACCTGAAATTAAATTTGGGAAGGAAAAAAAAAAAACAGAAAGAAAGAAAGATAAAAAGACACTTTTGGTTACACCACACTTGAGGGACTTGTTGAACAAGATCAGAGCAAAATAGAAATGCTTACATATTCAGTCTTCCAATTTTTGTCAAAGTTCCCAAGCAATATTTTACCAACTGGTGCTACATTACACTGCTTCCCACATATCTGAGTTTGGATAACAGAAATAAAACATAAGAAACAGAACAAGGCTGTGACATGCCTAAGGAATATATTCCATAGCAGGGGACAGAGTAAAGTGTGGGGTCAGGCAACAAAATATTCACCAGGATCAAAGAATTGATATAATATTGACACATGCCACTATTTAAACAGAGTTATATGGTAGGTATACCAAAAATGATTGTTATTATAACCGAGTGACATTACAAACTGGAAGAGACAGAATTGTATGAAAGAATAAAGACTTAGTAATGATAACATATTTACCTTACCAACTACACTAGTCCCAATTATTTATTAATGAGCATTTAGTGTCCAAGGGGACATAAACATAACCCCTCTGGAAACATATCTCTTGTCAGTTCACAGGCTGCATTATTTGTATTAAAGCTCAAAATCTTACCATGAATACATGTTCCTTTTTTCTATTCTTTTAAACTCAACATCATAACCTTAACTAGCCAACTTCTCAACATATAAGACAAACCTGAACAAGGAAAGTAGCTCGTCTCAACGTAAAGCACACAATTGAAGAGACAGATTAACTGTGTTGTTCAAATGAAATTTGGGCTAATTCCAAGAATTACCCCTCAAAAATTGTTGTTCTTCCAAAACCACTCCCTCAAGAGGTGTGTTTGTAAGGTAAATACAAAACTAAAGGGAGTATTTGTGATTTTAAGAGATAAGTGGATTTTTTAAGCAAAACTGCACCAGAAAGTTACCTCAACGTTAGAGCATTTCGCCAAAGCATTTTTCGCATCAGCAGCTGTAGCAAACCGCACAAAGGCAAATCCTCTGTTTTTCACCGATTTAGGAAACATCACCAACCTTACTTCCACAACTACCCCTACCTCTTCAAACACTTTCTTAATGTCATCTCCTTTTGTTTTCTTCCTGTCCAACCCACCCACAAAAATATCCATCTCCATAACATTTTCAGTAATATGATTTACAATTTCCATTGAATCAGGAACACATGGTATTTCATCATTACCAGTCTTCACTATTTGTTCAGAAGCACCAAAATCGAGTTTTGATGTTTCACCATTAACAGGTTCTGATAAACCTACACTATTAACGAGTTCCAATTTTCGATCCACATCGTTTGTAATATTTGCTTTTTCCATAATTTCATTAGACTTCTCAATCACATCATCGTTCACAAGATTCAGATTTTCAGTAATGTCGTCTGTAATCTTCGATATAACATTTGCCTCATTGACAATACTAGGTTCATCTATTAACTCATCAACAGAATTAGATTTTTCAATCTCGTTGTTATCAAAACTCGAAATTTCAGTTACCTCACCCTCTTCTGCTTTCACCATTAATCCTTGATTTTCTGAATCATGCACCAGAACCTTCTTGGGCACTCTCTTCTTTATCACCTTCTTCACAACTCTAACAACCTTCTTCACTATTTTTTTCTTCTTCATCTTCTTCACATTTCCAGGCCCGGCCACTCCATCAGCCCCAATCTCGGGCCCCATTACGGGCTTAACAGAACCCTCATGCTCCAGGTGCGAAGGCACAAAAGATAAATTGGCCGTATTTTTGTTTCCATCTCCACTACCCACGACAGATAGAGTTTCGACGTGAATGATTTTTTCTGGCCCGGACTGTTTGGCACCGGGCTCGGGCTCAATAGATTTTCCTGATTCCTCGTATTTGTTCCCCAAATCAGAGTTTACGAGTCCCAAATTAGAGTCTAGGGTTTTCGGCAAACTTCGGGGATGAGGAACTGTTGTTGTATGGGGCGGTTTTGGTAGGGTGGTTTCGGCATTAGATGTATGAATGTATTGGCTTTGGGGAGAGGCGGTGGATGTTGGTGGAGTGACGGCGGTGGTGGGAGAGGGAGGAGGGGGATTGGTAGGGGTCGTTGGATTAGAGTTGGGAATAGATTTCCGAGCGGTGTTTGGAAAGGTCCGGCCCCACCGACTGGTGGCGGTGGCGGCTGCAGGTTTAGGCGACATTTGTCTCTCTCTCTCTAGTGTTGTTGTCAGGCGTTTTCTTCGTTGGAGGATGGGCTATTTATACCCACATCACACGTGTAGCTAGAATATTCAACAAAAAACCTTGACATGAAAATTCTGCTAGTCTTATGGATGATTTTTTTATAGGGCACGAACTCGATGTTTTAGAATTTATTCATCCCATGTTTTCAGAAATTTAATCAATTAGTAAATAATATTCTAGTATTTCATTGGTGAACTCAATCAATATCCGTTCTTGTCTTTATTATATCTGTGATAATTTTTTCTTTGATTTTCATTTTTGATTTTCAGCCTGCCCCTCAAAAAAATAATTATTTTAAATATAAAATAAATGTTTTTTTTTTTTTTGCAAACATTTAAAATTAAGAATATCATTACCTCAAATGATTCTCACAATTGTAAAACACTTGCTCAAGACGTTGATCGCGATAGGTGTGTAGGGTTCAAATTCTGAATTATATGAGGTTTTTTGTGATGGTATAATTAGGTTTAATAAAAATGCATTTTGTATATTAAGATTTTTCTAATTAATTATAATAGATTGTTGTTACTTTTAAGTGTTTAATGTTTGATTTTGTTTTATTTATTTTATAATATTTTAACTTAGTATCGAAGATTATTTAATAATAACTCAATTTTTTTCTAGTTTCGAGGCTCACTTATTTGTTTTTAGCTTAGCAAGCCACAAAATTAAATCCTTATTTTCCATGTCTATGAGGGCAAATTATTAGTTGGACCCGGGTGCACTTTATAAGGTGCACCCATTCTACCATATAAAAGGCCATTTCAGAATTACACGCGCCTATTTCATTTCTTTTTTTCTGATTCCCTTTCAACCACACGCGCTGCTCTCAAAAATTCTCTCGTCCAATCTGAACAAAAAATCGACCAAAAAATCCATCGCAATCGACCAAAAACTTCATCGCCAATCTGAACAAAAATTGAACAAGAGATTTTCAATTTGAATAATAATCGATCAGCGCCGAGAGATTTATCATCACCGATTATTCTCCTTGATTTAACAACTGTTGGATTTTTCTACGATTTTCATCAATCATCGTCCATGATTTTCTACAATTTTCATCAATTACCGCCGAATCAATTGCTGCTGCACAAATCCTTTCAATTCTAAATGGACTTGAATCTGTTACAGGTTCCAATCGCCGCAAATCTTATCGAGGGTAAGTTATTTTTTGAAGTTGATTTATTTTCGTATTGAATTAGATTTAAGCTATTTCTATTTTTGTTGCGGCAGCTCTTTCGATTTGTGTTTCTACTGCAAATATTCCAGTTTTTGGGAATGGTGCGAGTCCGAACAATGATGAAAGTAGTTCTATTACAGAAGCAGGTATATGATTTCTCCTGTTACGATTCATGGAAGGGAATGTGTTATGATGTGTGATTCTGTATATGATGATATCTGAATGTAGAATGTGATGATATCTGAATGTAGAATGTGATGAAATCTGAATGTAAAATGTGATGATATCTGAATGTAGAATGTGATGATATGTCAGTCTGTATTTGATGCCATCTGAAAGTAGAATGTGATGATATTTGAAAGTATAATGTGATGATATCTGAATGTAGAATGTGATGATATCTGAAAGTAGAATGTTATGATATTTGAATGTTGTATGTGATGTTATCTTAATGTTGAATGTGATGCTATCTGAATGTGTAATGTGATGAGTTGTCTCAGTGTTATATGATGATATATAGTATTAATATGTGATTAATATTTGTATGAATCACATATTTTTGGTTTGTTTTATTTTTTTTGTCTTATGTAGTGAATGATGATAGTCAGTCAACTGAGAGAGCAATGCGTGATGATGATTTGGTTGGCATAATAGTAAATTCTGTTGACGAGGCTTATAATTTGTATAATGATCATGCGTTTAGAGTTGGGTTTAGTGTTAGGAAGGGGAAGGATAGAAAGAGGGTTGATGGCTCAATTTCGATGAAAATGTTTCTTTGTTCTAAGGCTGGACAGAAACAAGTTTAAAAAAAAGCAGGTCTTATGCGAAATTAGATGTGAGAACAGGCTATCCTTCTTTTATTCGATTTGATATTGATCGTAGTGGTTTGTGGGTTGTTACTGCACATAAAAATGATCATAACCATACATTATGTCCACCTACATCTAGTCATCTTCCTCCATCTCATAGACAAATTTGTCCGACTCAACTTGCTTACCTTAAAGAATTAAAAAAAAGTGGTGTTGGTGTGGCCGATGGTGTTCGGGTTTTGAAAAACCAGTCCGGTGGTTCACCTTTTTTAGGGTTTAGCATTAGAGATGCATATAATGCATTGAGTAAATCGAACGTATTTGATGGTACGGATTCGAATACTTTAATTCAAATTTTTAAAAATAGGCAAGCTAATGAGAAGGACTTATTTTTCGATTTTGAGGTCGATAATGAGTCTAGACTTTGTAGTTTTTTCTGGAGAGATGGTCGTATGCGACAGGATTATGAATTATTTGGTGATTTGTTGGTGCATGATACTACGTATCGCACTAACAAATATGATATGATTTGTGGTCCATTTGTCGGAATGAACCATCATGGAAAAAATATAATGTTTGGGTGTGGGTTCCTTATGAATGAGAGAATTCAGTCATTTGAGTGGTTGTTTGGCGCCTTTTTGAGATCTATGGGTGGTAAGCACCCTATTACAATAATGACCGACCAATCTGCTGCCATGGCTACTGCTATTTCTAAGATTTTCCCAATGTCACGACCTCGACTCTGCGTTTGGCATATTGGGGAAAATTCGAAGATAAATATCAGATCGCTAAGAAGTCAAAAGGGTTTCATAGACCTTTTCAATTATTTGCTCAAAAACGTTGAAACAGAGGCTGAATTCTAGTTTTACTGGAAAAAGTAAGTAAATTCTTTTATGTTTAACTTGTTTGTTAATTTTTATTGATAATATATTGCAGCAATATGTGATGATATTTGGACTTATTATATGATGATATGTAGTATAATTATGTGATGATATATGTTAGCAGTTTGTAATGATATCTGAAACAGATTCAGATTTTCAGAGTTTTCTTTTTTTCTAAAGTAAATTGTGATGATATTTGTCAACAATGTGTGATGATATGTGTATGTAGTGCGTGATGATATCTGTGTACGTAATGTGATGATATGTGAAGTACAATCTGTTTTTATGATTTTGCTTTTTTGGTAATGATATGTGGAAGTAAAGTGTTATGGTAACTATGAGTGTTGAGTGATGGAATTTGTCACTAATGTGTGATGATATCTAAAACAGATTTAGATTTTCAGAGTTTTCTTTTTTTTCTAATGATATTTTTGGTATAAAGTGTTTTAATATGTATCAGTAATGCTTGATTTTCTATTTTATTTCAGGATGCTTACAGATTATGGATGTCAGAATAATGCTTGGTTAAAAAGGCTTTATGATATACGAGGAAAATGGTGTCCTGCATTTAACAAGGACTGGTTTTCAGGTGACATTTTATCTTCTCAAAGAAGCGAGAGCACAAATCA
>BMAC01000203.1:82385-115588 GCA_014905375.1 Phtheirospermum japonicum
AGGAACAGCACCTGCGCCCTGCTGCTGCCGAGAGAAAACCACCACCATCGCGTCGCACCTGATTGTGTCGCAACCGTCCCCGCGCCGGAGCATCTCCAGCCACCCACCCACTGCGATCAGCTGCGCCGGATGCCGTGAACGACCGCTGCGCTTCTTGCCGCTGCTGTCATCGCGAAGCGCTCGCCGCCAGCGCAACGTCCCCGACAGCATCGCTGCCGTACCCGAGCAGACGTCACAGCCGACGACCTCCTAGGAACAGCACCTGCGCCCTGCTGCTGCCGAGAGAAAACCACCACCATCGCGTCGCACCTGATTGTGTCGCAACCGTCCCCGCGCCGGAGCATCTCCAGCCACCCACCCACTGCGATCAGCTGCGCCGGATGCCGTGAACGACCGCTGCGCTTCTTGCCGCTGCTGTCATCGCGAAGCGCTCGCCGCCAGCGCAACGTCCCCGACAGCATCGCTGCCGTACCCGAGCAGACGTCACAGCCGACGACCTCCTAGGAACAGCACCTGCGCCCTGCTGCTGCCGAGAGAAAACCACCACCATCGCGTCGCACCTGATTGTGTCGCAACCGTCCCCGCGCCGGAGCATCTCCAGCCACCCACCCACTGCGATCAGCTGCGCCGGATGCCGTGAACGACCGCTGCGCTTCTTGCCGCTGCTGTCATCGCGAAGCGCTCGCCGCCAGCGCAACGTCCCCGACAGCATCGCTGCCGTACCCGAGCAGACGTCACAGCCGACGACCTCCTGCCCTCCAAAGAGACACAGAGACAGGTCACAACATAGCCTGTCCTCTAGTGAAGTCACGGTGAGGTCTGGGTCTTAAGGATTAATGTTGTACGCTATACCATAGAAATCATCTACTCGATGAGTGGGAACCACTTAGAAATTTCTAGGTGAGGGAGTTCAGTGAACTCATCCTATGAGCACCTACTTATGTATGTCGATGTCCAGACACCGTGACCGATGAGATGCGGTCCACATACACTAAGTACTAGTCTTAATGGGAAAGGCCTGTATCCTCATTATGGCGTAACCCTTTGACTAGGAACAAGTTCGACGAGTTACATTACGTGCTGGATTATCTCACGGTTCTGCTAGACCAATCCACCGTAATAAAATAACTTCATCAGGACCATACCTATGCAACTAGCATGGGATAAAAGATATGGAATGCCAATAAGTATAAAAGATACTATTACGAATAAAAAACCGATTGTATTACAAGAAAATGGTTAGACCACAGCCACAAGTTGGCTTGTTGGTCACCTTATTCTAACACATATATCACATACACCAGTCATATATCATCAAAGACATTATTTACACATCATCACATGAACATGACAATAGTGTATTAAAGTTATTGTTAAGAAATTCAAACCTCAGCTGGTTTTATTTTTTCTTTTTTCTCTTTTTTTTTTGTCTTCAAAGGGTGCAGCCTGTATATCAGTGTATCTGTGTTAATTTCAAATTGGGATTTAAATATTATTTTAAAGTAGAAAAGTAATAAAAATAGAAAACCTTTTTCTTTTTCTTCACAATCGGAGTCTTCTTGCCAGTAACACCCCGTTTGAAAACTTGAATTGCAGAAGCAGATTTTTCAAAATCAGTTTTCGGCAACTGTGTTTTGCGTTGCTTGACAATCAATTTTTCCTTCTCGATTTGTAACTGATTCTCTATGGCATTTTTCACTATATCAAATTCAGAACTGGGTTTATCGCCAATTGTTGTTGCATCAGGTGCTTCAATAGGTATTTTCTTTTTTTCTTCCTTCTTCTTTTTCAGAGTAGGAGAAGGATGTTTCTCAACCATCGATGTTGCCTCAATCAGATTTTTCTTCTTCCTCCCCTTTGTCCTTTTTTCATATATCTTTCTATGTAGGTCTTCCTCTTGAAGAGTGAGACCTATACCCTGTTGATTACTAACTACAATTGGAGTATCTAATTGCTCCAATTGTAAATTGGTTACTTTCTTCATATCTATAATTAAACACAAAAGATAAAAAGATAAAAACAAAATCAAAGATCATTATACAAATATCACACATAATTTGCACATATCATCACACATATTATATAGTTATCATCACAATGAACAAGATATATCATCACAAACATCTTATACATATATCACACATAATATGCAAATATCATATACATATCATCACATAGAGTATGGAAATATCATCACACACATCATATAGTTATCATCACATGGAACATGAAAATATCATCACAAATATCTTATACATATATCACACATAATATGCAAATATCATATACATATCATCACACAGAGTATGGAAATATCATCACACACATCATATAGTTATCATCACACTGAACATGAAAATATCATCACAAATATCTTATACATATATCACACATAATATGCACATATATTACACATATCATTCACATATATTCACACTGAACATGAAAATTTAATCACAGAACATATAGGAGTATATATTATCAAAAACTACAAAACATATCATTACACAGAACATGAATATATCATCACACAGAAATTGTATATATCATTATAAAGTCAATCTATATTTGCAGTAAAATAAAATTCAAAAATGATATAACATTATACAGATATGAAATATATCATTACAGATCTGGAACATATTATCAGATTGTTCTTGCACATATCATTGTTACTATATGAAAACTCATATATTCGCAGAAAAAAAAAGTAATATGAGGTTCACAAATGATATATCATCGCTCAGATCTGGAACATATCATCAGATTGTACTTGCACATATCATCAGACTGTTCTTGCACATATCATCAAAATGTACATATAAAATCTTATCATAATTTTTGAAACATAGAACATGCAGATATCATCATACAGAGAATCGATGGTTGAACTATAGAATCGAAAGAATATAGTTAAAATACAGATGAATCAACATCAATTGATGGCTAAACCCTAAAATCAGAAGAATCGAAAGTATATAATTAAATTTTGTGAAGTAATAAGCGTTTTGTGATGAATCATTATCAGTCGACGATGAAACATCATCAATCAATGCTGAAACATGTACCAGTGTGTGAACTGAACTGAAAGTTGAAAAGGAAAAAAATCAAACACTTGCATGCGGAGAAGATGAAAATTGTTCGGAGAAAATTATTGCAGCGTCCGGTGTAAGATGATATTTGCTTGAAGAAAATTGTTTCAACTTCTGGGAGAAGATGAAAATTGCAGCGTCTGAAAATTGCTTGGAGATTGAACAAATTTTGGTGAAAAAATTGAAGCGTCTGAAATAGCGGGAATTTGCAGAGGTTTTTCTCACTTTTGGTGAAAAGAAAGGCGCGTGAACGTAGGGTTGAAAAGAGAGGCGCTTCCAATTTTGTTGCAGGCGTCCAATTGTGTTGCCGACGTGGAATGAAATTGGGGACCCGGTGCACCTTATACCATGGTCTTGGGTCCATGTTATACGGACTCGTCTATGAGTATGTTGAGTAGTGCATCCATTAATTTAATTTATTTTTGTATATAATTTTAATATATCATCAAATTTAATTGGTAAATATTATCAAATGTAACTGATATATGTTATCGTAAATAACTTAAATTTTAAACCTAAAATCAAAAACTCTAAAATGAAAAGACCTTAAAAATGGAAAAGTAAACCTTAAACCCTAAGTCTTTATCATATATTATCACATATTTAGTACTTTATACCCATGCGGTGCACGGATCTCATGGTACATAAATATGTAAATTGAATATTAATGTTATTATTGGTTTTAATCAATTAAATCACTAAGTATGTATTATTAGATTTTTTTGTACACAATATATTTATTATTATATTTATAAAGTTGTCGTTCCCACTGATTTTCGATTGGTGACTCGTAAAATAGTATATCTATTTGTAGTTTTGTATACAACATTATAAATCATAATAAATTTGATGTTTTAATTGTTTTGGCTATTAGTAATCTCAAATTGTATTGTGTATGCTATTATAAATTAATAATATGGTAAATATGAAGTAAAATTCACTACAAATAAATAATGGATTGCCAAGAGCATATTTGCCTTCAGTAATACGGAGTGATTTTTATCGATGGCAATACCGAGGGATTAAACCATCGGTAACAACACCCTCGGTAAAACCTTCAGCAAATCGGCTCCAACATTTACCGTCACTATTACAGGATTTTTGAGGGAATATATACTAAGCGAAAATATCCCTCGGTAATATTGATTGGAATATGAAACCCTCGAAAGTACCTCGGGGAATCAAATGCCCTCGATAATACCGAGGGTATTTGATGCCTCGACAAATAATAAAAAGTAAAAAAAATATTACCGTGGCCAAAAAAAATGCCCTCGGCATTACCGAGGAGAATCCCGTCCCCTCAGTATTTCTGAAATTAATTATAATTTTTTTTATAAATTAAATAAACACTATAATTTCATATTACATATTTAAATTTAATTCACATGATTTTAATATATAATTATCATCGAACTTATATTTATTGGCATGTATCGCGTAATATTAATAATATGATACGATCAATCTTTCGTTATACTATACATATCAATCGAGCTATTTAATTGCATACGTAATTAATGAAGTCTCATTATTTCTAAGATACTGTTTTGCCTTGAAAATGACCGAACCAAGAACACCTGCTTCTTCCTTGAATATCCCGACCTGTTTCACCAAAAACACGTTAGAAAGGACCACCGGGGGATTTCCGGTGGATACCTCTCCGATGCTTAAGTCAGTTAAACAGTTTTTCTTATCGGAAGAATTCAAGTGAGAATGCTCAGAATGTCATACATTTTCCAACCTTGAGGCTGAGATATTTATAACCTTCGTTGAGTGGGGCCTTTCCGAGATCCCAAAATAAACCCGTGAATCTTGGGCCATTATTCGGGACGACCTGACCAAGAAGTTTATTCACAAGGAGCGAGTCAGCTCTGTCACCAACTTCTTCAAATTCCCGACCTGACCTCCAAAAACCTTGTTCAATGCTTCAGATCAGGTCGGGAAAATTCTTATAAGGCTATAAGCTCGCTCTTTGTCTCCTTTTCCTTCTCCTAAGGCATCAGTTCAGCTCGTCCCAACCAGGCCTATTCGAGCTGTTTTACGACTTGCCACCAGATTAAGTCGTACCAATCAGTACCCCCGCCCTAAATGGTTGTGGATGAGCTGTACCGCCTCGTATTCCACCCTGGTGGTTGAGATTTACAACACGTCTCTTCAGGCGTCCTGCTCTTCCATGCATTAAACGCACAGGCGTCCTTTCGAGTACTGTACGCTGACACGCCTTAAATGCACAGATCCTGCCAAATCTTTTTTTCTAAAAATTCATTTTTAAGACCTATCACTTCCCTCTCTTTGCGGTTTATCTCTTTCTCTGCACTTGTTTTTCCTCTCAATAACTCCTTGCGCTTTTCTTTCTCCGATCAAGGCTTTCTTCCTCTTAGAACCATGTACTCTCTCATTTTTCTTGCAAATTTTAATTATGTCTGCTTCAGCCTCTTTTGCTTCTTCATATTCCATTAATTTATCATCTTCTGCGAAACCGTCGGCATCCGCTTCAGGTGGACAACACCACCTTCTCCCGATGACGACCGGGATAACATAGTCTCTACTATTAGTGACCAGACTCTTCGGGAAATACGCACCAAATTTCCCATCTCCGATGACTATACCTTCACAAACCCAGATTCCGGTGAGAGGGCTTCCCGACCTCCTCCGGGTTATTTACCATCTTTTGTTGATCAATTCCAGGCGGGGTTGAGCCTCCCTGTCCATCCCTTCATCCTAGCTGTGTCTCGGATGTACCGGATTTCGGTGCATCAGTTTGTACCCAATGCCTTTAGGATAATGGTAGGGTTTCACTTAGCTGCGCAGTTTTCTAGGCTTACACCCACGACCCAGTTATTTTATTCTTTATTCCAGGTCAAGAGCTCGACCTATGACTTCTTCTACCTATCCGCCCGAGCTGGTGTTTGGTTCTTGATTGGGAATCCTTCCTCCAATAAGGCCTGGAGGAAGAAGTTCTTTTTCGTTCACTGCTCGGGTGATTGGGGCTTCTCCTCCGTGCCTATTAATACCCTCCTAACTCAGGCTCACCTAACTAGAGGAGACGACCTCCTTCTCCAGAAAAAACTATCCATACTCTAAACCAAAACGTCTTCTACCTGTCCAAGATCCTCACTTCAGATATCCTGAGCTTCTTCAACTCCAAGCGAGAGAGCGGCACTTTGCCTCCTGAGATTGGTATACCAGCAGAGCTAAACAGCGCGTTCTCCTTGTTATTCTCAGGCAGTTCTCCTTTGTCCAAATATACCTTGATCGGGGAGCGCCAATCCTTTTATTCCTCTAGAGCGTTTATCTCCTCCTCTCCAAATTCTTTGTATGCTATGAGAAAGGTAATTATTTCTCCTGACAATCTATTGCTGAACTGGCCACCTTGTCCAAGTAATCAGCTCTACCATTCTCCTCCCTGGGAATTTGAAGTACATTTAATGCTTTCATGGCCTTTGCTAATTCATGAAACCGGGCTAAGTACTTTCGCATGTGCTCGTCTCTTGCATCAAACTCTCCTCTTATATGTTTATAGACTAACTGGGAGTCTAACCGAGCACATATGCTCTCTGCCCCGAGCTCTTTTTCCATCTGAATCCCTCTTAGAAGGGCCTCGTACTCTACACCATTACTGGACAGGGAATAGTTCATTCGTACCGCGTATTCATTAGTCACACCTTCGGGATTTATCAGAACTATTCCCGCGCCACAACCCAAACTTCCTACCAAGCCATCGGTATATATTTCCTATTCCTTCTCTTCCTCAGGAAGATGGTCATCTCCTGCATGAAATCAACAAATGCTTGGGCTTTAATCGTTTTCGCCCTTCGAAATTGATGTCAAACTCGCTGAGCCCAATTATCCATTTCACTAAATGCCCTGAAACCTCTAGTTTACTCAGGAATGCTTTCAGAGACAGATTAGTTCTGACCACTATCTCATATGAGAGAAAATAGGGGCGGAGCTTGCGAGCCGTCCCGACCAGAGCTAGCATGGCCCGTTCTATATCCACATACCGGAGCTCGGCATCATGTAACACCTTGCTCCAATAATATACTATTTTTTTCATCTTGCCTTCTTCTCTAATCAAAACCGTACTCACAGCCTGCTTCCCTACAGATAAGTATAGGATCAAAGGTTCTCCCTGGACTGGCTTGGTAAGTAACGACATACCGACCAGATGTTCTTTTAATTTTTGAAATGCCTCCTAGCATTCTTCGTCTTATTGAAATCGAGACTTCTTTTGTAAGGCTCGAAAAAATGGTAAGCTCTTTTCCGCCGAGCGCAAAACAAACCTGCTCAGGGGTGTTATCCAACCTTCCAGGCATTGCATTTCATTGTCATTCTTTGGAGGTTACATATCCATAATAGCTTTAACTTTCTCTGGATTAGCCTCTATCCCCCTATCTGTAACCATATAACCCAGGAACTTTCCAACTCTTACCCAAAATGTGCATTCTCTCGAGGTTGAGCTTCATTCTGTATTTTCTCAAGGTATCGAAAGTTTCCTTCAGGTCGTCTATGTGTGAGGCTGCCTTGGCACTCTTAACCAGCATGTCATCCACATATACCTCCATATTGCGCCCTAGCTGGGTTTTGAACAATTTATCTAGTAGTCGTTGATACGTGGCTCCTGCATTCTTGATCCCAAATGGCATGACCACGTAGTAATAAGTTCCTCTTGGGGTTATAATACTGACCCATTTCCAATCCTCTTCGGCCAGCCTGATCTGGTGATATCCTTGTGAGGCATCCATCATGCTGAGAAATTCACAACCTGAGGTGGAATCTACAAGATGGTCTATCCTTGGCAACGGGTAGTGGTCTTTGGGATAAGCGCGATTGAGATCTCTGAAATCAATGCAAATATGCCAGTCATCTTGAGTCTTTGGCACCAGCACTGCATTAGGAAGCCATTCTAGAAATTATATTTCCTGAATGTGCTTAGCTCGTAATAATTTTTCTACCTCAGCCTCAATAATAGCTTCCTCCTCGGGACCAAAATTGCGCTTCCTCTATTTTACTGGCTTCACCGTAGAGCTGATGTTGAGGTGATGCTCAGCTATTGTCGGGTCTATCCCTACCAAGTCCTGGGGAGACTACGCAAAGACATCCGCGCTATTTCTTAAGAGGTTCACGAGCTCTACCAAAACCTCGGGGCTCTCGCACAACTCGACTATCATCTCCCCATATAATCTCGACCGTCATCAAGCTTTACTCGCGTGGATCCATCTCAGGCGCAGTTATCTCTGTCCTGTTTTTTTTAATCTCCTTTTCTCTTCATCTCTTCAAATATTATCCACGTATGCTCTACAAGACGCATATTGGTCACCTCGAACCTTACCTACCCCTTCCTGAATAGGAAGTTTCATCTTCATATGGTACACGGAGATCACCGCTTGGAATTGACTTAAAGATGGCCGGCCAAGCATAACATTATAAGAAGATGGTGCATCTACCACCAGGAAGCGCACCGATATAGTCTTCCTGAACGGCTCATCCCCCAAAGTGACTAAGAGATTTACTGCTCCCAATGGGCGCAGTGCTCCCCCAGCAAAACCCACTAATGAGGTGGTGACCTCCTCCAATTCTAAGTCCAAGTTTGACTTTTTAAAGCAATCGTAAAATAAGATATTTATCGATCTTCTTGTGTCCACGAAGATTCTCCGCACGTTATAATTAGCTATAGTAGTTGTTATTACTAAAGTGTCCATATGGGGTGCCAAAATATCGGTCTCATCTTCTGAGCCAAAACAGATGTTCGGGCTTGGGACTAACTATCCCACTTCCTGCGTCTTTCTCGATAGATCTTTCACAGCTTGCACATAGCTGTTCTGGGTGCGTCGTGAATGCTCATACCATTCTCTGCCTGTGATCATCTGAATCTCTCCTCTGATCTCCTGAGATCGATTCTCCCTTTTCCTGCTTTCCCGGATGCCACCTCGCTCTTGCATGGTCATTTGTTACCGATCTCTCTTATAAGAGTCAGATCTAGATCCTTCCTGCTTCGCTCGCACGAATTCCTTGAGATGTCCCACCTGCACCATTCATTCTATCTCATCTTTCAGGTGTGTGCATTGATTCGTGTCATGAACATACTCGTTATGGTATCGGCAGAATCGGTCGGACTTCTACTTTCGTGGCTTTTTAGTGTATGTTCTCGACCATTTGAGGTCGGGGTGTCTTTCAATAGCCTGTAGGATTTCGCCATGAGGTGAAGCCAGGGGTGTGTATCGATCAAATTGAGGGCGACCTCCCACTAAGTCAGTCTTGGGTTTCTTAAACAGAGTCTTGTCGTCTTTGTCAGGTCGTTCTCTTCGCTTTTCTCCATCATCTTTTATTTTCAGGGTCTCCTCCAAGTGGATATACTTCTCTACCATTTCCAGGAGCTCTCCAAACTTTAGTGCTGGCTTAACTACCAGGGATTGGAAGAACTCCCCCTTCCTGAGCCCTTGAGCCAAAGGGATGTAAAATGAAAAATTAAACCCTAAAATGGGAAACTAAAATGTAAAATGATAAACTAAACCATAAAATGGAAAAATAAACTCTAAACAGTAAATTTTGTATATATCATTATATATAACTGACATATATCATCACGTATAGCTAACATATATCATCATATATAACTGGACGATAATAAGTTTCTGCAGAGTGCACTTGAATTCATGTAATAAATTGTCGAGTATGTCAGTAGTTGTGAGAGAATATTAATAATCAATTATCCCCCTGTACCAAATATATATGTCATGGACCTGGGATTGATGGAACGAAGGGAAGAAAAGGGATGAAAGAAAACCTTAATTTAGGGGGGAAAGGAGGAAAAAAGGGATATGTTGGCATAATCCAATCAAGCCACGCACTTGCGAAAGAAAGCGGGTCGGGCGAAGAATTGGTAGGAGGCGGTCCAGGAGATGATGTGGATGGAGACGGGCCAACAAGTGTGGATAACCGGATTAGATAAATTGTTCAAATAAGTGGGCCAAAAGTATGTTATATGGGCTTAGGGGGATTTTAATGTTTGTTAAAGTTTAAACCCAATTTTGGTGTATTGTTAGGAGGGTATTTTAGTAATTGAAATTAAGTGGTCCCAAACCACATGTTGTTATATTTAGAGGAAAAATAGTACGAAGGGAATCAAGTAGTTACATGAATTACAACATCATCTTTTCTCTCTCTCCTCTAACCTTTCCTCTGCTTCTTCTTCAAGCTTCCCCTTTCTATACAAATCATACAAATTAATACATAAACTAATTACAGAAAATTACACAAAGTCCATCCCACTGCAATTGGCACCAGAGTAGACGATCCACGGACATGGCCGAAATCACACGCTTCAAGGACCTCCATGAAGCTAAAAAACACCTTGATCAAGTGCTGCAAGCAGAATCCTAGAAACGTGAAGCCTCGGAGATGAAATTACAAGAACAGATATCATTTAATAATTCAGAAACTCAAGCCTAAATTTCCCGTATAAGATCAGATATTCAAGAACAAACACAAAACCTGACGAGCAAGCTGGAGCACCTCACTGCTGCTTTAGCCACCATCTAGATGCAGCTCTTGAACCCAGAAAAAGGGAGTAGTCAGATTGATGGGGAATCCATCTTGGGCAAACCATTCTCTACACCTGCAATTGACATGGGGTACAAATTAGCCACAACAACAAGAACTAAACTACAGATCGATTACCCAGGTACCCACACCACAAACCCACTACCTAAAATTGATTTCCCTCATTTTGATGGAACACAATCCAAACCCTGGATTTTAAAGTGTAATGGCTACTTCAAGTTAGTGCCGTTCAAATTTGATGCATAAAAATTAACCCTAGATGTTATGCACATTGAGGGGAACGCAGCTCAATGGTACCAAAATCTCAACAACAATCAGGGTGAAATCTCTTGGGCTCAATTTTTAGACATCATAAAGAAAACCAAAATTATTTTTGAGTTTAATAAGCTTAAACACATAGGCTCATACATGGAATATGTAGAAAATTTTGAAGATCTTAAGGCTTGTATGCTGATCCTTAATCAGGGGTATTCTGAAGAGTATTTTGTAGCCAGTTTTATCAGTGGCTTATCTGAGGAGGTACAAGTCTTTATTCCCTTGTTTGAACCTATTACTCTACAGCAGACCATAGATTTAGCCAGAAACCAATTGATTACCCTGGGGGCTATCACAAAGAAATTAAAGGGGACCACCAGGTACACCAATTTCCCAACTCCTAAAAGCACAGACACCAAAACCTATGGGAAGACAACTTCCAATCACAATCAGAGACCTCCTACCAAGCTTTTAACCACTGAAGAAATGGCATCTAGGAGAGAGAAGGGGTTATGCTACAATTGTGATGAAAGGTTTACACTAGGGCACAGATGCAAGAATAGGATCAACTACAAGATTATGACAGAGGAGGAAGAGCTCATTTACCTGAATTCTAAAGAGCCAAAGCTACCTAACAAACCTAAAATTATGGAGGAGGTACAAATGTCCATTAATACTATCACAGGGGAGGATGACATTACCACAATGAGGGTGATGGGACACGTAGGTGAGCACAAGTTACACATATTAATACACTCAGGCAGTACTCTGAGTTTTATACAAGAAAAGACAACAAAGATATTGGGGGTGTAAACTGTGCACAGTCAAGCCAATACTAGTTAAGGTGGAAAATGGCCAGAAGATGGTGAGCACCCAAGGGGTAGACAGTTTTAAACGGGAAATTCAAGGTCATTCCTGTAATTATTCATTGAGGTTGCTACAGTATGAGGGGTGTGATCTGATATTAGGGGGGTACTGGCTTAAATCTTACACATCTATAGAACTAGATTATGTTAATATGACCTTCACAGTCACCCTGGGAAATAGGAGGGTCAAAACTCAAGCACTCACATCTACAACAGAATGCAAGCTTATCTTAAGACACTCACTTTACAAAATGGTGCATGAGGAACAATGTGCTTAGATTGAGGAGATTATTGGATGACATTGGACAAACAAGACTAGAAACCAAACCCTGAGATGACAGCTTTGTTGAAAAAGTATCAGGATGTGTTTGACGAGCCTAGAGAGCTACCCCCAGTTAGGGGCATTGAGTATCATATAGTCCTATAACCAGATAACCTTCCTAAACATCAGTACCCATACATGACCACACATAATCACAAGGAAGAGACTGAGAAATTGGTTACGGAAATGCTTGAAGCTGGGATTATACAGGATAGCAAGAGCCCCTTTGCATCACCTGTGATATTGGTCAGGAAGAAGGATGCTACTTGAAGACTATGTGTTGACTACAGGTATCTAAATGGGCTCACAGTTAAGCATGATTATCCCATTCCTGTAATTGATGAGTTGTTAGAGAGTTGCATGGGAGCAAGTACTTCTCAAAGATTGACCTAAGGAGTGGTTATTTCCAGATTTTGATGAAACCAGAGCATAGATTCCTAACTGCTTTCAATACTCATAATGGTCATTATGGAGTTTTAGTTATGCGTTTTGGGCTGTGTAATGGTCCTTCTACTTTTCAATCACTCATGAATCAAGTTTTTAGAGAACAACTCAGAAAGAGTGTGTTGGTATTTTTTGATGACATATTGGTATACAGTAAAACTTGGAGTGATCATTTGAAGCATCTAGAGGAGGTATTAATGCTACTAAGGGAAAACAAGTTATATGTTAAGGGTAGTAAGTGAAGCTTTTAGAAATTGGAGGTAGAATATTTGGGACACATCATATCCCAAACTGAGGTATCCACTTACCCCTAAAAGATCACTGGCATAGTTTCTTGGCCAGTACCTAAAACTTTAAAAAAAATCAGGGGGTTCTTGGGGTTAACTGGTATTATAGGAAGTTTATTAAGGGGTATGGTGTCATATGAAGACCTTTAACCAACCTCCTTGAGAAAGATAAGTTTGGCTAGGATGAAGAAGCCCAATCTGCCTTTGAGTCACTCAAGGAGGCAATGGTCACTGCAGTTTTGGCCTTACCAGACTTTTCTAAACAGTTTGTGTTAGAAACAGATGCTAGTGGGAAGGGGGTGGGAGCAGTGCTAATGCAAGAGGGGAGGACCTTAGCTTTCATGAGCATGATGTATGCCCTGAGAATCAGTCATTATCAGTACATGAGAGAGAGAGAGCTTTTAGCAGTGCTTATGGTTGTGCAAAGGTGGAAGCACTACTTACATGGGCAAAAGTTTGTGATAAAGACTGATTAGCAGGCTATCAAATACTTGCTGGATCAAGAAGTGATGGCCCCAGTTCAACAGAAATGGATAACCAAGCTATTGGGATTGAGTTATGAGATACACTACAAAAAGGGGCAACAAAATAGAGCAGCCGATGCTCTATTTTTGAGGGGCCTAGATGATGATAAGTGCCTTTCTATCACTACCATCACTCCTAATTGGATGAAGGAGGTGGCCCAGAGATACACCAATGATGACATGTTCCAGGCAGTTATATCAGCCAATACCATTGACCCCACTACTTTTCCAAAATACACTATCATTGGTGATCTTATCAGGTATAAGGGCTGGTTGTGTATTGGTAAGGATCAAAGCCTCAGGGGGGTGATACTAACAGCTATGCATAACTCTGCCTATGGGGGAAACTCAGGGGTATAGGGAACTTATATGAGAACAAGGAGAAATTTTTACTGGCCCAATATGAAGGCTGACATCACTCAGTGGGTTAAGGAGTGTGAAGTGTGTTAGAGGAACAAACCTGACCATGGGACTTACCCAGGGTTGTTGCAGCCATTACCTATTCCAGAACAAGCTTGGAGCCATATTTTTATGGACTTCATTGAGGGGTTACCCAAGGCACAAGGGAAGAGTGTCATATTTGTGGTAGTTGATTGGCTAACTAAATATTCACATTTTTCTGCTTTGTCACACCCTTACACTGCCCTTACTACTGCTACTCATTTCTTAGACACTGTTTACAAATTGCATGGGTTACCACTACATATTGTTTTTGACAGAGACAAAATCATCACTAGTGCTTTTTGGAAGGAGATGTTTAGGCTAATGGGGGTACAATTGAACATGTCCACTGCTTACCACCCTCAAACAGATGGTCAAACTAAGAGGGTTAACCAATGTTTAAAGAACTACCTGAGATGCATGGTGCACCACAACCCTAAAGGGTGGGTTAAATGGCTAACCCTGGCAGAATATTGGTATAATATAATACCAATTACCATATCAGTCTAAAGACAACCCCATTTGAGGCATTATATGGATATGCCCCACCTCTCACAACAATGGGGCAGTATCTGGGAACTCAGAATGATAATGTAAGACAGGTGTTACACCAGGGGTTCATCAGGGAGAATCTACTACAGGCACAATAGAGGATGCAAATGTATGCTGATAAACATAGACATGAATGCAGTATTGGAGTTGGGGACAAGGTTTTCCTTAAGTTGCAACCATTTCTACTACGGACCCTACAAAATATTAGAAAAAGTGGGGAAGGTGGCTTACCGGTTGGATCTGCCGGAGGGGTCCCGCATACATCCCATATTTCACGTATTCTTGCTTAAGCTAAGGGTCGGGCCAAATGTGTCCACCACCACCGATCTACCGATCACCACACCGGACGGTGAATTTCAAGTCACCCCCTTTGCAGCTTTGGAGACCAGTAGCATCAACTGTCGTGGGGTTTCCGTGTCGTAGGTTCTGATTCGGTGGATGAACTCCGCACCTCACAAGGCTACCTGGGAGGATCTCAAGTTTATCAAAAAGAAATCCCCAAACTTTGATCCTTGTGTTTACGGATCAATCGAATGGGGGGGGGGGGGAGGGAGGGTATTGTCATGAACCTGGGATTGATGGAACGAAGGGAAGAAGAGGGATTGGAAGCAAACCCTAATTTAGGGGGAAAATGAGGAAAAAAGGGATCTTTTGGGATAATCTAATCAAATCACGCATTTGGGAAAGGAAGCGGGTCAGGCGAAGAATTGGAAGGAGGCGGGCCAGGAGATGTGGATGGAGACGTGCCAACAAGTGTGGATAACCGATTGGATAAATTATTCAAATAAGTGGGCCAAAATTATGTTATATGGACTTAGGGGAATTTTTATGTTTGTTAAAGTTTAAACCCAATTTTTGGGTATTGTTAGGAGGGTATTTTAGTAATTGAAATTAAGTGGTTCGAAACCACATGTTATATTTGGAGGAAAAATAGTACGAAGGGAATCAAGTAGTTACATGAATTACAACATCATCTTTCTCTCTATCCTCTAACCTTTCCTCTACTTCTTCCCCAAACTTCCCATTCCTATACAAATCATACAAATTAATACAGAAACTAATTACAGCAAATTACATAAAAATTCATCCCACTACAATATAGTCCATTTTTTATATTTAATACTACTTTACTCATTGTTTCACTATTATACCTTATTTAATTTAAATTTTGCAATTAGCACCTTTCAAAAAATCAAGAAATATTTTTCATATTTTCTTTTAAGTCAACGTTCAATTGTAATCACTTTATTGTTTTGAAACAAACTATTTCACTCAACGACTTATCCATCGGTTCTCATCATTACACATTCATATATTCAATTACATAATTTATTTTTTAATTTTGTTGTATCTGAAATAAACTAAACTAATCAAACAAGGAATGACATTGGGGTGAGTTGGGCGGGTACTACGAGATTTGGACCCGCCCGTCAAATAAGTCGGGGCGGAGCGACTTTTCACAGATTATGGGTCGGGTCGGGACAATCCATCAAAATAATTTTTATTTTTAAAATATTAATCTTAATAAAAAATCAAATATGTTACTATAAAAACTAAATATAAAGAAAACAATAAACCAAAAAAATAAAACTATTAAATATTTATTAGCTTATTAATAAATTCTTTATCATTTATTTTATTTTATTAATGTATATTATTCACAAAAACTATCACTATTAATGTATAAATGTTAAATATAATATTAAGTGAATAAATATATAAATAATCATATAAGTTATATATATATATATTACCATATAAAGAATACATATAAAAAAGGTAAACTTACAAAATAGCCCCAATAACTTAGAGTGTCTGCAACTTAATACCACTAAATATACTTGGTGGAAAATTTATCTAATAAATTATAAAAAGATAGCAATTTAACCCCAATTTCGCGCGGGAAAAAAAAAACTCGACGGAATATTTTAATTTCCGACAATAAATATTGATTTTGACCAATTTTTACAAATTCAATATTGATGTGGCACAAAAAAAATTAAAAAAATTATTTAAAATTAGAAATTTATTTTAAAAATCTAACATTATTTAAAATATAATATTTAAAACAGATGGAAAATATATTATAAAATTTAAGATTTTTTAAATATGCCAAAAAAAGTATTATTAAATTATAAATTAAAACAAAACTTGAAAAAATAGTTTTTAAAATATTTATAAAATCAAAACAAAATATTGAGAATTACCTACAAAAAAATATGAAAATATTTTTATATTTTAAAATTTATAATAGTTTTAGGAATTATAAAATAATTTTCTAGATTTATCTTAAAACCTTCTCTTTCATATGTAAATCAATTTCTTCTATAATTAAAATATTTCCTAAATTTTTTAATTATGTATTTTAATATAATATTTTACATATTAAAAAAACCATATTCTTAATAAATATTTTTTCATATTTATTACTGATTGTTTTCACATACCTTAAATAACTCAAAATTTTATAATATATATACGCAGATTTTTTGACTTATTTTTAAATAATATTTTTTTATATTTAAAATAATTTCAGATTTTAAAATATTTTTCTAGATTTTGTTTTAAATTTATATTTTAATAGTATTTTTTGGCTATTTGAAAATAATCTCAGATTTTATAATATATATTCCATCTTTTTGTTAAATTTTATAATTTAAAAACAAATTTATAATTTTGTAATAATTCTTTTAATCTTTTGTTATTTGTTTTGACATAACAGCGTTGACTTGGTTAAAATTGGTCCAAGTCAACGTTTTTTAGCCGGAAATTGAAAGAATCACGCGAGTTTTCTTTTTTCCCGGCGGAATTGGGGTTAAATTTCATCTTTTTATAAGTTATTGGATAAATTTACCACCCCTCCTAAGTTATTGGGGTTATTTTGTAATTTTACCTAAAAAAATATTTTACAGTACGAGTTCCTGTGGATCCGGCCTCGGGCCGGGCCAAAGTCGTCATACCAAAAGGCAACAGTTTAATTCAAGCAAATGTCAATTTATGATTAGGACGTAGAAGAGAGATACATAAAATAAATAAAAATAAAATGTACATCATTATCCTTATTAATTAATCACTTGCTGAAAGTCAATCAATAGTCTCAAACCCTAAACATATAAACAACATAAGCAATGAGAACCGCCACGGCCGCGGCAGTCGCCGCCAAACTCACGGCCACCTTCGCTAGTCTTGGCCGCGACGCAGGTGACCGCTTCACGCCCTCAAGCTCAAATCCCTCCGGCGATTTTCCTTCCCCACCGCCTAAGGAGAAAACACCGCCCTGAAGCCCGAATCCCGCCGGCGCTTTTCCTCCGGAAGCCGGCGGTGAAGATTCGTCTTTGGCTAATTCTGCCTTTGGCGGTGAAGATTCGTCTTTGGCTAATTCAGCCTTTGGCGTTGGAACAAGAGTTTTGGAGGGTCCAGATGAAGCTCGCGCGTTTCCAATAATGGGCATTGTGATGTAGAGCCAGCCAGCAACGAATTTTGCTTGGATTGCTTGGGTATCGTGCGTATTGCTTGGGACTATGATTTCTTTGTGGAATTTGGATTTTCTTGATGAGTTCTCTATTCCACGTTCTCCGGATACCTTTAGGATGCCCTGATTGCTGATTTGTACCCTCAGTTGATCCTTTTTGAAATCTTGTAAAAAAACAGCCAAAAGTATAATATATATATTATGCACAATTTAGAACACTTCAATTTAAACTAATTAATTCATATATACTTCTTGTTTTAATTTCAAATATATATTCACCTGGGAGATTGATTTCAAGTATGTCTCTATCTTCCTTACGTTGCCATTTGCAGAATGGTTCGAATTCCTCATACACCGGAGCCCCTTGATGAACTTTTCCAGCCATAGAGCTTAGTGTAATTATTTGAAGGCTGTTTGTTAAGGTTGTTTTAAGTGGATTGATGGTAAAGGTCTCTGTTCAATTCGTGACTTATATATCTGCAACAAATGATATGGTATAGGGGTTTTGGAAACATTAATTGTAGAATGTCCCAATTGTTTTTCTTTTCATTTGGAATTCCTTCTAATGGAAGAGAATCACATTCTTTCTGGTTTTGTTGGGTTAGTGTTGCTTTGTGCTCCAGAAATCCTCATAACATGCATTTGGGGTGGTTGTGATTATCCTCTTTGTATAAGCAATTCATCACACTTTTTGTTTCTTTCTTTTTTCTAATTATGTCAGCTTTTATTCTTTGCTTTTCTTTCTTTTTTTTTTGCCTCCACATCATTTTCAATTTGCATAATCTGAACTCCATCCAAAATATAGGGGAGTTCTATTATTCTTTCTTCTTTATTTTCCTCCTTATAATTGATTGGTTGAAGGTAAAGAATAAATTGTGATATCCAAAATTTAAATTCATCACTCTCTGAATGTGAGTCCAGTTGTGGAGATTTTTTGTCAAAATAATCTTTGCATGCAATTTTAGTCATGTAACTTTCTTAAGAACTTTTTGGATTTATTATTATTATTATTATTATTATTATTAATTCTTTTATTTAAGTGGTGGAAAGTGAGGAAGAAAGAGATGTAGATGAAGTCCACTCAAGATTTCTTAAAAAGAAAAATAAAGACCCTTTTTTCAAAGAACAACTTAATCTAAATATTAAAATATAATATTAATCGGTAATTATAATAATTAATAAATTGAACCAGGCACGGGTTGAGAACATATCCTTTCAATTTTTTATTTAGATTTAAAACTTTATCGGTGTCTTATACATTTTCAATAGAATTATCGGTATCTTATACATTTTAATAGAATTATCGGTAATTACAAGTTAGATTCACAACGTTTTTTCAATAGAATTATCGGTGTCTTATACATTTTAATTTTTTATATCATTTATTCACATATGACACGCGGGTGTTGTATATTTTATATTTTTTCAAACTCAATTTTCTACGGATTTTCCGTCAAATTTAAGGTATTTAGATATAATTTACAACTAATTTCGTGACTCGTTGTAAAAAAACTTTTAAAATTTTTATTGTGAAGATCAGTCTTCCTGTAAAATTATTTATTGTGAAAAATAATCTCTCGTAAATAAAAATATCCGGAAATGCTACTTTTGTAGCGATTGAATTGAGAATGTGAATGAAGTGAAAAAGACATTATAGTGTTTATATTTATTGCTGATATTTTCTATTCAACGAATAATCAATTAATGCTTCTACTTAAAACAATGATAAGAAGTTATTTTTAATTAATTAAAATAATATATATATATATATATATATATATATATATATATATATATATATATATATACACTAACCGTGAAGGTACCATTCCCCACTTATTCAGAATCATTAGATCAAAAGTTGGTTATGCATAATGGTAAGATCAAGGGATGTAAATGCAGGGGGGTTGGGAGGTATGGTGCCTTCACGGCACCGTAGTCATTTCCCAAAATATAAACTAGCTCCTTGCATTGCATGGTTTGGAAAAGTTAAATAAATATATAACTAAAATAACAACAATTGCAATCAAGTCATACAACTCGCACTTTTAAAATAAGTGTCGTTTTAAAGATTCAATTATATTACAAATTAAGTGTCAGTTTAGAATCTTTTACCACTTTATTCCAGTTTTATCCTCGCTTATTCTAAGAAATATAAAAAAATTTATGGTAATAGAATAACTAAAGGAAAAAAAAATGGAAGAAATTAAATAAGAATATTATTAATTGATTGAGAGTTTGTTAGTCAAATATTTATATTCCTTAATTTTGAACAAAAATTCTATAACGACACTAATTAAGAAACGGAGAGAGTAATTATTAATAAGATAAAGCCTACCCACACAAATTCCAAGTATCACATATTTTTAGTTTATCTATATTTATATTCAAATCATTCCAGAAATTGAACACGAGTAATTGAAAATTGAAAATTTAGTTATTTTACATGAACAATACACACACACACATAATTATATTGATTTTGAAAAGTCGAGGGGTGCGGCGGCCTCCGCCAACTCCACTCCTCTCCCGTCGCTAAACATAATAAAAAGCCGATAGATGCCCCTTATGAGTGGCCTCACAGGGTAGGTCCTGTTCTTGAGGTAGGAAGTATTTAATTCGAATCACCACTATTAGAACGTAATATTTGAGGGTGACAACGACTAATAACAAGACTCACAGGCAAAAGAGGTCTTTCACATTGATTGTTTTCAACATTCTATATCAGTTATAGATCCGTTGTAGAATTAAGCGTAGTAAAAAGTTGGAATTATTTACATCGGTTATGAAATCGATATAAATTCAAAAATATTTCATTAGTTGTTATTCCTCCGATATAAAAGAATTCTTTAAGCAAAACGTTCGTTATAAGCACATATACATTGTTAACAATCGATCTAAAATGTATACAAACTTACATTGGTCTTTTAAACAACAATGTAAAAGATAATTATTTAACAATCGGTTTATTGTATAACCGTTATGAAATTGATGTTTTTTTTATAAATTGTCCGTTTTAGGCAGATCCCAATATGCAAATCTTAACCCATATTTTTTCCCATATATCCCAACTGAACAACAAGTACACAATTCATTCATCCAAACTATAAGTCGATCACTCAAACTGAAATATAAGGTAACAATCCATCAACAAAGATGTAATTCCAAAATGTAATACAGATTACACAAAATAATTGTTATAACCACATCCAATTCACATCTTGAATCCAATAGCCAAAAACCAACCTAATTATTAAACTTTCATTTAATGTTAAAACAACGGATGGGAAATTTATTAGTTGGACCCTGGTGCACCTTGCAAGGTGCACCCATTCTCCCATATAAAAAGCAATTCCATAATTACACGTGCCTTTTCTATTTTATTTTTCTGAACCCCTTTCAACCACACGCGCTGCCTCTTAAAAAACTCCACGCCAATTTGAACAAAAATCAATCACTGCCGAGAGATTTCCAATCTGAATAACAATCGATCAGTGCCGAGAGATTTATCATCACTAGCTATTCTACTTTTTCTGATTTAACAACCGATCTGTCGGGTTTTTCTATGATTTTCATCAATCAACGCCCACGATTTTCTACGATTTTCATCAAATACCGCTGAATCAATGGCTGTTGCACCTCCATAAATACTTTCAATTCCAATGGACATGAATCTGTTAGAGGTTCCAATGGACACGAATCGGTTCGAGGGTAAGTTATTTTTTGAATTTTATTTATTTTCGTATTGAATTAGGTTTAAACTATTTCTATTTTTGTTGCTGCAACTCTTCCGATTTGTGTACTGCAAATATCCCAATTTCTTGGAATGGTGCGAGTCCGAACACTGATGAAAGTAGTTCTATTACATGAGCAGGTATATGATTTCTTCTTTTACGATTCATGGAAGGGAATGTGTGATGATGTGTGAGTCTGTATGTGATGATATCTGAAAGTAAAATGTGATGATATCTGAATGTAGAATATGATGATATGTCAGTCTGTATGTGATGCTATCTGAAAGTAAAATGTGATGATATGTCAGTTTGTATGTGATGATATCTGAAAGTAGAATGTGATGATATCTGAAAGTAGAATGTGATGATATCTGAATATTGAATGTGATGCTATCTGAATGTAGAATGTGATGAGATCTGTATGTGATTAATATTTGTATTAATCACATATTTTTGCTTTATTTTTTTTTAATCTTATGTAGTGAATTCTATTGTTGGTGATAGTCTGTCAGTTGAGAGAGCAATGCGTGATGATGATTTGGTTGGCATTATAGTAAATTCTGTTGACGAGGCTTATAATTTGTATAATGATCGTGCGTTTAGGGTTGGGTTTAGTGTTAGGAAGGGAAAGGATAGGAAGAGAGTTGATGACTTAGTTTCGATGAAAATATTTCTTTGTTCTAAGGCTGGTTAGGTCTTATGTGAAATTAGATGTGAGAACAGGCTGTCCTTCTTTTATTCAGTTTGATATTGATCGTAATGGTTTGTGGGTTGTTACTGCACATAAAAACGAGCACAATCATACATTATGTCCACCTACCTCTAGTCATCTTCTTCCATCCCATAGATAAACTTGTCCGACTCAACTTGCTTACCTCAAAGAGTTAAAAAAAAGTGGTGATGGTGTGGCCGATGGTGTACGGGTTTTAAAAAACCTGTCTGGTGGTTCACCTTTTTTAGGTTTTAGCACTAGAGATGCATATAATGCTTTATGTAAATTTAATATATTTGATGGTACTGATTCTAACACATTAATTCAGATTTTTAAAAATAGGCAAGCTAACGAGGACTTTTTTTTCAATTTTGAGGTGGATAGTGAGTCTAGGCTGTGTAGTTTTTTTTTGGAGAGATGGTCGTATGCGACAGGATTATGAATTATTTGGTGATTTGTTGGTGCATGATATTACGTATCGCACTAACAAATACGACATGATTTGTGGTCCATTTGTTGGTATGAACCATCATGGCAAGAATGTGATGTTTGGGTGCGGGTTTTTAATGAATGAGAGAATCGAGTCGTTTGAGTGGTTGTTTGATGCTTTTTTGAGATCCATGGGCGGTAAGCACCCTACTACAATTATGCCCGACCAATCTGCTGCCATGGCTGCTGCTATTTCCAAGATTTTCCCAATGTCACGACATCGACTCTGTGTTTGGCATATTGGGGAAAACTCGAAGATAAACATCAGATCTCTAAGAAGTCAAAAAAGTTTTATAGACCTTTTCAACTATTTGCTCAAGTACGTGGAAACAGAAGTTGAATTCCAGTTTTACTGGGAAAAATAAGTAAATATTTTGTATACTTATTTTGATAATATATTACAACAATATGTGATGATATTTGGACTTATTATGTGATGATATATACCAGAATTATGTGATGATATATGTTAGTAGTATGTGATGATATCTGAAATTAAAGTGTGATGATATGTGTTAGTAGTGACTAATGATATGTATATATGTGAGTAATGTGTTATGATATTTGAAATACAATCTGCTTTTTTAGGGTTTTGCTAATTATATGTGGAAGTAAAGTGTGATGATATGTATCAGTGTTGTGTGATGAAATGTGTCAGTAAAGTGTGATGATATGTGTCAGTTTTGTGTGATGATATGTGTCAGTAAAGTGTGATGATATGTGTCAGTTTTGTGTGATGATATGTGTCAGTAAAGTGTGATGATATGTGTCAGTAATGTGTGATTTACTATATTTTTTCTCAGGATGGTTATAGATTATGGATGTAAGGATAATTCCTGGTTACTAAGGCTTTATGATATAAGAGCGAAATGGTGTCCTGCGTTTAACAAAGATTGGTTTTCAGGAGGCATTTTATCTTCTCAAAGAAGTGAGAGCACAAATCATGCGCTTACAAGGAAATTATCAAAGACGGATGGGCTTTGTGATTTCTACAACATGTTCATCGGAGTTGTGTCTGAGTGGAGGAGTAAAGAGAATGATGAGGATGTACGTTGCATGCTAGGTACCCCATATATGGCTTTAAACAATTTTAAGTTAGTTTTACATGCTAGAGATGTGTATACAACTGAAACTTTCTCTTTATTTCAAGATCAGTTTATGAAAGGTGCTGCATGTCATCAATCCTTTTTTTCTATAGAAGGATCTATTATGACATATCATGTGTGGGTCGAGGGTAGGGATGTGATAAAACATGTTATAATTTTCAATGTTGAAGATTTGTCAATATCTTGCACGTTTAAGTTATTTTTTGAGGTCGGTATTTTGTGTTGCCATTGTTTGCGTATAATGAATATACATTGTGTGTGTGCTATCCCCGAGAGATATCTTACGGAAAGGTGGCGTAAGGATATTGTTAGTGAGCGGGTTTTAGATGATGTTCATGTCGTTGATTCCTCAAACAAGTCTATGGCGGGCTCATTATGGAGGATTCAAATGAATAGAAAGTTTCAGAAGCTGATTTTAGCAAGTGAAGATAATATTGGACCTCGTCTGAAGTGTGAAGAAGCTTTTAAAATTTCTAATCGTAGTGTTATACGTGAAGTCGGTCCCATTTATTTTGATGATTGCGTTGATCCTTTGTTGAGTGGTGTTGTTCAAAATCCTCAAAGTAGTCGTGAGAAAGGTAGGTGGAACAAGAGGGAGAAGAGTGTACTTGAGAAGAAGCGTAACCAAGCAAAATGGAAAATAAACCAAGCACAAATTGCCGAGTCACAAACTAAGAAGGTCGTAGAAGGTCTACAGGTATTTTCTGCACTTTTCTGTAATTTATAGTCTTTGTGTTTGGAAATTCTTGTGATTTGGATAAATTATGTTACATTAGCATGTTTTAATTGTGTACATTTTTTTTCAAGATGGTATTGCTACAGTGCTGGAGAGGTTATGTTGTGCATCCGAATGTTGGTCCAACATCGAGTTCGAATTTCACAGTTGTTAGTACGAATACGAAATCAAAGCTTCAACCATTACTACTTTCTTTTGAGTTGTAATTCTATTAGTTTAAAGTCAGTTTATAGTTAGTATTTTTTCGATAAATGAAATAACAGAGAGATAGGTTATTTTTATTTGTCAGACTGTATTCTTTTATTATTTTTTGGACTGGTGTTTTTTATCCGATCTTTTTTCATTGTAGTCATAATGACTTTTTTTATGAAAAGGTTATATGTTTGTTCGTTAGTTGTGGTTAATTTTTGAACCTGTCATATTTTTGTTAGAATTTATTTTAACAAATAAATGGCTGGTGATTCAAAATGTGTAGATGGTATCTGATGATATGTGAATAGTGTATGTGATTATGTGTGGCTAGTATATGTGATGATATGTGGATGTTATATGTGATGACGTGTGGATCGTGTATATGATGATATGTAGTTGGTGTATGTGATAAGTTTTCTATTTAGGGTTTAAGGTTTTTAGGATTTGATTTTTTGTGATGATATGTACACCACATATTTGTTAATATATTTTCAGTATTTTGCGATGATATGTGATGGTGATTTTGTGATTAATCAAGCTATGAGAACTTATATCATTAAAACCCAATAATACAAAAGACCAATACCAATATGAAAAGTTTTTCAGCAGCAGCTTTAAGTCAAGCTGTCAATCCCAAATATCCACAAAATCCTGTTCCACAAATTTGGTTTTTTCTTCAATCCCTAGAAATTATGATCATCATTCATATCTCAACAACACACCAGTTTTTCTAAGTTCTGACTTTTATATTGATTGTTTAAAAACATCAGTTCTCTACATCAAAACATCTAACACCATGTTTTACATCAAAATAATTCATTTCCAACAATACACCAGAATTCAAAATAATCTAATGACGATAAACAAAACGTTGTGCATCTTTTAACACTTATTCATTCCTTTCATTCTCCTCCATCATGATCATTGTGCAGCAGTACTTTGCCCTCAAGGTGTTCAACAAATTCTTATCCTATCACAAAAAATAAAAGAAATATAAATAAATATATACAAAAAAATGGAAGGAAAAATAATATACAAATAAATTTACTATAATTTACTTACTTTATCTTTTTTAAAACCAGTCTCCCATCTATCCAGATCTCCCTTATAGGTTTCTAAATGCTTCATGCAGTAGATTGCACAATCATCATAGTTTTTTGATGATCTCCATGGCATTTTAATCGTTGACTGTGGGAAGTTAACAAGCTTGAACTTTGTTTTAAGATTATGAATCTCTAAATAGTTGGACAACGCTGTCACCTGAAATAATTTGATATAATTATCAAAAAAGTAATACATAATACAATGAATTACTTACAATATTACTTTGGAGCATTGTCAGCAATATGTGATGATATTTGGAATTATTATGTGATTATATGTAGCTGAAGTATGTGATGATATATATATATATAAGTAGTATGTGATGATATCTGAAATAAGTCTAGGTTTTAGGGTTTGCTTTTTGCAAATGATATGTGGAAGTAAAGTGTGATGATATGTGTCAGCGGTGTGTGATAGTAAGTGCCAGCAATGTGTTATGGTATGTGTCTGTAGTGCGTGTGGATATGTATATGTGTGAGTAATGTGATGAAATACATTCTGGTTTTTGTTAATGATATTTGGAAGTATAGTGTGATGGTATGTATCAGTATGTGTGTGATGAAATAATATTTATTTTTGGAGCATTTTATTGTGTATCACACACACACATATATATATATATGTAAATATTAGATGCATTTGTAATCAGTATGCAATGAAGTACTTACAATATTCTTTGGATCATTGTTATAGTACTTGTTAATATTGTTGTACTTTGCGAGTGGCCTATTATTGAGTATATCGATGGTGCTCTTTATGAAATTGATGCACACAATCCAGTAATGCTTATCTTTCAATACAGGGAAAAATACATGTTCTCCATGTTCATTTACATATGATTAGAATATATAATTATGTATATATAATAAATAATTGTAAATATACTTATAAATGTATAATTACCAATCTGCATCATCAATACTGAGGTCGTGCAATGTGGTCAGCTCACAATCAATCACATTATTGAACTTTTTCTCACCAATCTCATCAGCAGTCCTGTCCATTTCCAATTGATCCTGTAGAATTTCCATTTAATTAAAGTTTATTTTGTCAACAAAACTGGATTGAACGATAATAAATAAATTGATCCTGCGGAACTTTTTCTTACATGTACAAGTGTCATGAAAAACACCCTCTTTGGTTCTCCAGGTGCTCTCATCATATTATCCAAATTTATTTTTAGGCACCAAATGTCAATAAGGTTTTGGATGACCCACTGATCTGCTAAAAGAGTGCTGGAATCTTTTTTTGTTGCACTGAATCCAATCCCTTCGAATAGCTTCGTGTTGATCAGACAAACAAGAGCCATTGAGATATAATTATTGTGTGTATTCGATCAATAAAAGTGATGAAAATAAATAGAAAAACATAATTAAAAAAAGAAGCAAATTCATATATTATCACACAGGATTTGCATATATTATCGCATAAAACAGGTACATATCATCACATATATATAATAATCAAATTCCCCCATATATAAAAGATTTCTTACTTTTGAATTTCTTCAGTGGATTCTTGGAAGGCATATTAAAGAATAACCTTTTCCTTTATTGTAACAAGATCATTCAGTCGTTTTTTGTTTGTTGTCCAGAAAGGGGATCTTAGCTTCAATGAGAGATTTTTGATTTTTCTTGCCGGGTTCCTTCTTTTCAGTACATCGACAAGGTCATCCTCCGACTCCTCAAGTAGGCTGTTTTCACAGAATGTAATAAAAAATAATTTTAGTTACATATTTAAAATTTAAAAAGTAATAAATTATTTTTAAAAAAGGATACAGTGAATACCTTTTGAAATCTGCTTCTCCGATCAGTGTCAGCTTCCCATCATCATCACTGTTCTCTTTCTCATTTTCAACAATAGTAGACTCACACACTATAGTCTCTACATCATCCCCACCATTAGCATCAACTCCACCACAATCATCTCCAATTGTTTCTATATCTTCTAATCCTAAAGAGAATGTGGGTGACGATATTCCCTTCGGCATCTTTTTCTTCACTATGTTGCTATTCGGCACCAGATTAGGTTCAGAACATGCATTCCAAAAGGCAAAAATCGCTTTTGCCACGTCTGGGTTATCAAACAAGTCATCACCACAGATATCATTATGTTTCTGGATTGGTGAATTCTGGCTTGGCAGTTTTGGGGTCGGTTCTTGCTCCTCAGGGTTTAGTTCTTCATGTTTAGAGCTCAACAACATATCATAGGGTTTCTTCAGAATATCAACTTTTGACTCTGCTCTTCTTACCTTGAACTCCATCCTGTCAAGGTAACATAGCTCCATAAAAACAAAAATGTTATGGTTTATTTTGGAAATATCTTATATACATATCATCACACAGAGTATGGACATATAATCACACACATCATATAGTTATCATCACACTAAACATGAAAATATCATCACAGACATCTTATACATATATCACACATAATATTCACATATCATATACATATCATCAAACTAAATATGCACATATCATCAAACACATCATATAATTATCATCACAATGAACATGAAAATATCATCACAAACATCTTATACATATATTTCACATAATATGCAAATATCATATACATATCATCACACACATCATATAGTTATCATCACACTGAACATGAAAATATCATCACAATGAACATGAAAATATCATCACAAACATCTTATACATATATCTTACATAATATGCAAATGTCATATACATATCATCACACACATCATATAGTTATCATCACACTGAACATGAAAATATCATCACAAATATCTTATACATATACACAGAGTATGCATATATCATATACATATCATTATACAATATGAATTTAATTATTCTTACCATCAGAAAAGTCCCAGGTCCTGTAAAATATTTGCTTTTAGGTTTGCTTTTCTTCCAATCATCCATTGGTGAAACAAGCTTTTGAATCATGTAATTACACCAATTACGATTCTTAATCTCATCAACATATTGAAGAGATTTTAGAATCTTGTAATTTACATATCGACCCTAGTGCGATTTGAACATAGTGGTGACAACAAACACGACAAAGTCGCGTTTGAAGTTATCACCATAGTCAGCCCTTATCTGCAGCTCTTGCCCCATTACACTTGTAAGAAGACCACCACCTTCAACTTTTCATCGAATTCTCCATTCTGAAAGGAAAGCCTTGTACACATCATCATCTGCATTAAACTTAATTTTAATTTTACAATTCAACAGAATGTAAAAAATAGAAAAAAATAATAGAAATAAAGAAATAATATATGTATAATATATAGGAATTAGTTTTTGTTTCAGCATCATCAATAACTGATTTTTTTACTCTCGGAAGGTCAAACACAGACACCACATCATCTTCTTCAATTTTTAATTTCTCATTTTCAAGTTTAATCGAACACCGGCAGCAATCAAAATTGCTCACCAAGAACTTCAGCAACTCCATCTGGTTCTCTTTCACTTTGAGCTCTAGCATTCTGCCAAATCCAATCTCTCTTATAACTGCTTTTTGTTCTGCACTGAGGGCAGAAATCAACTTGAAGAGTGGCTGGGGAGATGTTCTTATTTTCAGATTTCTCTCATTTCAAATATAAACCCTCTTCTTTTTTGCAACTTGAAGAATGGTTTCATCATTCATTGGTTCTTTTCTTTTACGCAACTAATTCAACACAACCTGAAAATGAAAAAAAATTAATGAGAATTATTATTATTTTTTAGAAAATGTGTATAACCTAACATGATAATAGTGTTTTATAATCGGGTACAAAAAAAGGTAAACCTCAGCTGGTTTAATTTTTTCTTCTACATTGTCTTTTTATTTGTCTACCATCGTTGTAACCTGCGAATATACGGGATATCTATTTAATTTGAATTTGATTATGAATATTATCTTCCAAAATAGCAAAATAACAAAAACTACTAACCTTTTTTAATTTATCCTTCTTCGGCAACTGTGTTTTGCGATGCTTGACAATCAAATTTTTCAGAGTAGGAGAATGATGTTTCTCAACCATCGATGTTGCCTTAACCGAATTTTTCTTCTTCCTTCCCTTTGAGCTTTTTTCATAAATCTTTCTCCGCAGGTCTTCCTCTTGAAAGAGTGAGATCTACACCATGTTGATTATCAACTACAATTGGAGTATCTAATTTTTCCAAAGGTAAATTGGTTGCTTTCTTCTTCATATCTATAATTAAACACAAAAAATATATAGATAAAAACAAAATTAAAGATCATTATACATATATCACACATAATATGCACATATCATATAGTTATCATCACAATGAACATGAAAATATCATCACAAACATCTTATATATATATATATATATATATATATATATATTTATATATATATATATATCACATAATATGCAAATATCATATACATATCATCACACAGAGTATGTAAATATCATCACACTGAACATGAAAATATCATCACAGACATCTTATACATATATCACACATAATATGCACATATCATATACATATCATCACACAGAATATGTACATATCATCACACACATCATATATTTATCATCACACTGAACATAAAAATATCATCACAGACATCTTATACATACATCACACATACTATGCAAATATCATATACATATCATCACACAGAATATGCACATATCATCACACACATCATATATTTATCATCACACTGAACATAAAAATATCATCACAAACATCTTATACATACATACACATACTATGCAAATATCATATACATATCATCACACAGAGTATGGAAATATCATCACACACATCATATATTTATCATCACACCGAACATGAAAATATCATCACAAACATCATATATTTATCATCACACTGAACATGAAAATATCATCACAAATCATATGTATATCATCGAAAACTACAGAATCTGAAATTAAACTGGGGAGTTTTAACAAAATCATAGAATCGAATGCATATAATTAAAATACAAATGAATCAACATCAATTAATGGCTAAACCCTTGATTCAGAAGAATTGGAAATATATAATAAAAATTTATTGGGGATTTTGTGATGAATCACCACATGATGAAACATCATTAATCGACGCTGAAACAATTACCAGTTTGTGAACTAATGAAAGTTTGATGGGAAAAAATAAAAAACTTACAGCCGGAGAATAGTGGTGGAGAAGATGAGATTTGATGAAGGAAATCTGATATTTTCTAAAGAAAATCACCGGAGAAGATGAAAATTGCTGAAATATGAAATCGTTTGTTTTTTTACTTTGTTTTGTGTGCTGAATGAGTGTTGAGCGAGAAGTTGAAGAGGCAGATTTCTGAAGGGAGAAACTTTGAGCGCGTGGGGCTCAAAAAATCTACACACGTGGAACTGAATGGGGGACCGGGTGCACCTTATTTAGATGGTCCTGGGTCCATGGTATACCCACTCCAACAGATGCTACGATAAATCCTCAATAAAATATGTTTTAAAAAATAAATTGTAGCGCAATCATCAATAATATTTCAAAATCATAAATATATATACCCAAAAATATTTCAAAAGGAATATTTGAAGGTCATCGCTGCAGAATCATCATCCAAAATGTAACACGATACTTTGTCGAAAGGGTAATCCATGGAGGGGATGGACAATACAGTGTTGGCAATGAATAGTACGATATTGTAAGAAATATCCCAAAATAATAAAACAGAGAATAATCACGACACGGCAAGGGGTAATTAATATGAAATAATTAATATGTAGTCTTGTTTTCTTAGTTGATCTCATCTTAGTCGATTAGTTTTTCAAGAATTGAAACTGAAATTCATATTCACGAAACATGATCCCATGATCCACATATGACATATCTTATCTCACTAAAAAAAATGGAACTGCCGACGGATATAATTATTCTATAATTATTTTGTATAATAAAAACATCACATAAAAGAAAAATATATTTATAAGAAAAATCAAACCAACAAACCAAAAACAACAATTTAACATACTTAATTAAAATATATCCAAACCTCCAATAATTCATAACAATTCTCCAAAATTCTTTGTTTTCACATACCAAAAAATAAAATTAATAATAACGATATAACCAAAAATAAAATTATTATTGATAATAATATAACCAAATTAATATTCACAATGCTGGCTCGCTTCCACTCTCCAATCTAATAATAATAATAATAATAATAATAATAACAGCAACAATAATAATAATAATAAACTAAAGAAACATTGATGGAGCTTCTTGGTGATCTAATTGTAAAAAAGCTTCTTGGTGGAGATTTTTCAAAATTTTTAAAAAAATGATCTAATTATTTCTTCAGCCTATAATTTTATTAGCCTCAGTCAATTACTCAATCGTCTTAACAGCATTTGATTTCTCGTGATTCAAATCCTCGATCTCTAAACTCATTGTTACAATCATAGTGCCCTATTTTTAGCACTTGATAGTTACCGAGAATCGAATGGATAATTAGTCTCATTATTAATTAGAGATTCATAAATATGAAAAATTAAACTTAATAACAAATCTAGCATTTGACACACAATTGAAAACTCTGGTCATAACAACTTCATGAATTTCTCCCTGAAATCTTTTTGGTGTTGAAAAGTTGGGGTGATTTGGAAACATGAGTATTTGGTTCTTTTGTTGGACTTTTTATGATTAGTAATTACTGTTGCTCCTAGGTCTCTAGGTTTCTTTATATAATCATTTCTTATGTTTACACTTCACCTAACTTATCAGACTCTAATTATTTCTTCGGCCTCAACTCATCGATGATTTTATTAGCGCTAAACTCCTGTACTCTGCCTCATTGCTCGACCTGGACACAAAACCTTGCTTCTTCGAACTCCATCACTACAAAAAAACTCAGAATTTCCGAGGGATTTTTTCCTCGGAATTAAGAAAAAATCCCTCGGTTTTGGTTAAACCGAGGGAAAAATTCCCTCGAAAAAACCTTCCTCGGAAATCGGTTCCGAGGAAAATAAATCCCTCGGAATTATAAAACCGAGGGAATTCCGAGGGATTGTTTCCCTCGGAACCATTGCGGACAATCCCTCAGAAATCTGAGGGAAATCCGAGGGAACATTTCCCTCGGAATACTTCAATTTCCGAGGGAATAAAATCCCTCGGAACTCCGAGGGATTTCCATTCCCTCGGAAATCCGAGGGATTATATTCCCTCGGATATTGAAAAAATCCGAGGGAGTATATTTCCCTCGGATTTCCGAGGGAGTCCCATTCCCTCGGATTTTTCAAAATTCCGAGGGAACTTTCCCTCGGTATTTTTAATTTTTTAATTTTTTTTATTAATTTTTATT
>BMAC01000203.1:135487-167892 GCA_014905375.1 Phtheirospermum japonicum
ATTCACGTCGGTTCTCAAACAACCGATGTTAAATCTATCGCAATAATTAACGTATTAAACTAATTAACGTCGGTTTTTAAGGAACCGTCGTGCATACTTGTTAATTCACGGCGCATTCTTAAAAACCGTCGTTAATTTAGTTCAGTTTTAACGTCGGTTTTCATAAAACCGCCGTAAAATATACGATTCTACGGCGGTTTTATGAAAACCGCCGTTAAATGACCGATTTAACGACGGTTTTTTGAAAAACCGCCGTAAAAAAGTATTTAACGGCGGTTTTTTCCAGAACCGCCGTGGATGAGGCGCCTTTGTATCTACTTTCTGTAGTAGTGGATCCTAATTTCTTTCGACCATACTATCTATCTCTTATATTTTACTACGTCTCTCTACAACGGTTGTTAACACACCGTTGTGGTACATTTGGTAATATATTTTATTATAGTCATTTACAACAGTTGTAGCTTTAACCGTTGTCGTTGATCAACCATATATATGCGTTTTTCAAAAACCGATGTAAGTTCTGCTGGACCGCTCTTTTACAATGGTTATTCAACAATCATTGTTAATTGGCTATTATAAAAGACCATTTTGTATTAGTGTTATTAACACTGAGTTACATGAATAAGTCATATGATTGAACATGACATAAAAATATGAAATTGTAAAATTATTTAAGAATACACTTATTTTTCTATTATAATAATCACATAAAATAGATAAAGACACGATAATACAAAATGAACACAATCACACGAGACAAACAAGTTTCATGCTAAGAAAAAGATAGTAGCTACAATACCACCATTATAAGAAATAAAAGCCAACAAATTTATTAAGGGCCTATTTTGATTAGGTTTCATTAAAATTCTATCTGATATTCATAATTTAGAGTATTAAAGGATTTAAAAAATTTTTACTTTTTATTATAAATGTTAAATCATGTTTAGAAAGTGGATGAAAACATATTTATAAATTGTATTTGATGTCAAATCATGTGTGAAAAATATTTGTATTTAGTAATATACAATTATTTAAATGTAACGACGGTGGAACAAAAAAATAATTATAAGGTTAAATGTAGAAAATTATTTTTTGAATATTAAAAATGAGAGTTATACAATTCGGAATTACAATTCTAATATTGGGAGTATAAAACAAACGTGACCTAAAGTGTGATTTATTACGAATGATACATTCATACAGCTAAACTTGTATACTCTTTTAAGAAATATATTAATATATATTAATTTAGCATTACTATTGAAATTATATTTTTTCTGAAATGAAAGCATTACCCAAATACACCGGCAAATTATTAGATGGTCCCAGGTGTACCTTACAGGGTGCACCCTATTCACCATATAAAAGTACTTTTCAGAAATCTCACGCGCCCCCTTCTATTCCATCTCAGAATTCTCACGCGCTTGAAAGAAAATTCTCTCCAGCGATTTCTCTTCTCCAGCAATTCCATGATCCAAATCGCCAAAACCTCCATCAATTTCGTCCAAATAAAAATCCATCACGGTTATACCCATCGAATTCAACAGCAACGGCGATTCCAGCGATCCCTATCGATTTTAACAGCAAACAATTGTGAGTTTTTCTTTGATTTTTCCATCGTTGATCCACCATCAACAAACAAATCTTTCAATTCCGATGGACTTGAATCTGGTAGATGTTTCAATGAACGTGAATCGGTTCGAGGTAAGTTATTTTGGAGAGTTAATTTATTTTTGTATTAGATTAGGTTTACGCTTTTTTTTTTTCTGTAGTTCTTCCAGTTTATGATTTCTCCTTTCACTATTAATGAATTGTATATGTGATGATATGCGAGTCTGTACATGATGGTATGTGAGTCTGTATGTGATGGTATCTGAAAGTAAAGTGTGATGATATGTCAGTCTGTATGTGATGATATCTGAAAGTAGAATGTGATATATTTGAATGTTGAATGTGATGCTATCTGAATGTAGAATGTGATGATATCTGTGTGATTAATATTTGTATTAATCACATATTTTTGGTTTGTTTTATTTTTTTTGTCTTATGTAGTAAAATTTGTCCGACTCAACTTGCTTACCTCAAAGAGTTAAAAAAAAAAGTGGTGTTGGTGTGAAAATTCTTGTGATATGGACAAATTATGTTACATTAGCATGTTTTTTAATTGTGCATTTTTTTTTTCAGGATGGTATTGCTACAGTTGCTGGAGACGGTTATGTCGTGCATTCGAATGTTGGTCCAACATCGAGTTTGAATTTCATAGTTGTTAGTTCGAATACAAGTTCAAAACTTCAACCATTAATACATTCTTTTGAGTTGTAATTCTTTTAGTTTAAAGTCATTTTATAGTTAATATTTTTTCGATAAATGAAAGAATAGAGAGATAGGTTATTTTTATTTGTCAGACTGTATTCTTTTATTATTTTTTTGGACTGGTGTTTTTTATCCGATCTTTTTTTATTGTAATAATAACGACTTTTTTTTTATATACAAACGTTGTTCATAAACAAGATTATTCGACTTTCTTGAAGAAGAAGTTCGATATTTGCTCATATTTTATTCAGATATCTCTATATATTGTGACATATTTTTAGCCTTGAAGGGTATTTAAAAAGTTGAAATATAAGATCCGGTTTTGCCATTTTGTTTACTTTGATGTGATTTCTTTCCTCTTTCCCTTTATCATATTCGTTCATTAACTCAAACATATTAGTGGAAAACACAAATAAATTATATTCAAACTAAACTTCAACAACAACAAAATATTCCTTGCCACCTCTCCATGAAATAAATACACATAGGAATTGAACAATTTGGAGTCAAAATCGAGTCAAATACAAATAACATGAAAAATAAAAAATATAGATTAAGGGTAATTAAGTCATAATATAAGATATTCATATATCATCACACAAATCATGAATATATCATCACACATAACATGAAAATACATCGTTCCTATGAAAAAAAAAGAATAAGATATCATATACCATCACACATATCATCAAATAGAACATGCACATATCATCACACAAAACATGCACATATCATCACAAACTACATATATATATCAGTCCCAGAAAAACGAATAAGATATTCACATATCATCACACAGGTCATGCACATATCATCACATAGAAACACGCACATATCATCACACAGAACATGCATATATCATCACAAACTACATATATATATATATATATATATTATATATATATATATATTATATATATATATATATATATATATATATCAGTCCCAGGGAAAACGAATAAGATATTCACATATCATCACACAGGTCATGCACATATCATCACATAAAACATGCACATATCATCACACAGAACATGCACATATCATCACAAACTATATATATATCAGCCCCAGGGAAAACGAATAAGATATTCACATATCATCACACAGATCATGCACATATCATCACACAAAACATGCACATATAATCAAACTACACATTTATTCAGCAGTAATCCCAAAAAGAAAATTCACATTCAAGCATTTTTACAAACAGTTGATATGCAGTAATGTAATTTTGTACCAAAGTATATTAAAGCTTCATGAAGCGAAAATTTCAATGACAACAACAATTAAAACCACTTCAGATGCGAAAATTTTGAACAAATCCAAAAAAAATGAAAAAAAAAAAATCAAAATCGACGTTAAGCTCAAAATTCCGGAAAATATTGAATTCGGCCTCGAAGAGGTGGCTTTTAGATTTCTCATCATTAGCGGAGTTTATGAGTTCAAGGTGTTAAGCTGAGCGATAAGTGGAGAGAAACAGGAGAAAATCTGAGCGTGGAAAAGCAGATTTTCCATTGAAATCTTAGTGTTTCTTTTTGTTTTGATGCGCGTGGAAGAGCCGAGTTCTGATGGGAAGTGAAATGCACAGCGCGTGGGATTGGAATAGAGCACTTCAAAAATCTGCACATGTGATAAATTTTAATATCGGGTACATCCTACAAGATGCACTTGGATTCATGGTATACCATCTCAAATACACCTAAGTGCCCGAATGCCCTCAACGGTAAGTAACAGTACACAATATTTTCCTCCTCAAATCTCAGTAAATTAATCAGTTCGATAATACCGAAAATTAAGGTATAAAGCAAAAAGTCTTTGAATTCCATTTCAAAACTTAAAAACATTCTTCTGCAATTTTCTCTCTCTTCTGAGAGTCCTCTCCGAAAACACACACAGTACTGCAAACAGCTCACACACATAAACAGACTGATTACCTATCTTGGTACGATTTTTGTTGAGCAATTAAGCGGAGAGACTCGAAAAAGTGCCTATTCAAATTTTGTTGAAGATGCCGGTAAGTTCGATTATGATTTTTGTTTTACTTTACATTTTGTTCGATTATTAGAACTTAAAATGTTATTTTGATTTTTTTTCAGCTAACAAGAACAGTACAAGTTAAGCGGGTATCAGATCTGGCCACCGTGAGAGAAATCCACGAGTTCTTTTCGTTTTCCGGCGAAATTGAACATATTGAGATCCGCCGGTGAGATTATTTGTTAATTTAAAATATATGAGTAATTTAAGATTAATTTCTTCGTCTAAATTTACTTGGGGTTGGGGGTGGTTGCAGAGAGCCAGGTCAATCGAAGACTGCTTATGTTACGTTTAAAGATCCGAAGGCACTTGAAATAGCTTTGTTGCTATCGGTAATCTCCTCAACTTTTCGCTTTTGTTTCCGTTTGAATATCCTGTAAAATTGATTAGTTGCTTATTAATTTCTCATCACCGTTCGAATTCTTGATATTTAATGTTTTGTTAAGTCTTTCTTTACCTCCTTTCGATTAATGCTCTTTCGGTTACAATTACAGTGAATAAATATATCTCTTCATTTAATAAAAGAGAAAAAGTATAAAACAAATTGATGACGTGAACATATTTTTTCAATAAATTATACCGGAGGATTATGACTGTTAACAAGCATTCTGGGGTGTTGTTCGAGTGAGTGATAAACACATGATGATATAAATGATTTAATCTTTTTGTACTTTTCCTGCTGCCCTAGGTATTTTGGAATTGTTATGTCATGATAATTTTGTTGCTCAATACGACAGTCAATTCAAGCCTTGTTCTTCTTAGGTCAATCGATATGGACTTATTGAATTACGGATTCAGTTATTTTATGCTAGTATGCATGAGGACTAATGTAATTCTATAGCTCATAAAGTTATTCCTGAGTGTGTCTTGCAGGGTGCAACCATAGTGGACCAAGTTGTTATCATAACACCTGTAGAAAACTATGTATCACAACCTGAGACACGGGTAAATACTACTATATACAATTCCAGCATCTTTTCCAGGATTTCATTTAAGCTAATGATGTGTCCGATGTGTTTAGGAAGTGAGAATTGTTGACAATGCTGTAAGCATGTCTCAGGAGTCTTCTTCAGCTGCTGAGGTAATATATTGTGCCAAGTTTTGCATAAATAACATGTTTAAAAAATAAAATAAATATTGGTATCTCGTTCAGAATCTGACCTTTTAATATTGGTATCTCGTTTTGCTTTAGCAGGGAAAGATGAGTCCAAATAATGGGAGAGTGTATGTTAGCAAAGCCCAAGACGTCGTGTCAAATATGCTCGCAAAAGGTTCAGCTATTGGACAAGGTGCTGTGAACAAGGCCAAAGCATTCGATGAAAAGCATAGGTTGACTGCCAATGCATCTGCAAAAGTAATTTCCTTTGACCGGAGAGTTGGGTTGACAGAAAAGCTTAATGTTGGAATTTCGGCAGTAAATGAGAAAGTGAAATCTGTTGATCATAAGTTTCAAGTGTCTGATAAAACCATGTCGGCTATCATGGCTGCAGAAAGGAAAATAAATGATACTGGATCTGCTGTCAAATCTAGCAGGTCTGGAAAATCTTTTACCCGTATTATTTCATGTTGTTTCTATTTGTGTTTTTCTATTATCACATAAAAATATTAGGCACCATAGACTATCTCAAACTTCTGAAATGATTTTTTTCTACGTGCAGCTTATATTTGAGTTCTTGTTTATGCAATGAAGTTTAAATTACTCAACTGATTTGAAAATAAGAAAAGTGTTGAACAAACAGCCATTTGTGTATTGCTTGGTTTGTTTGCTGCTACATTCATATGTAGATTTTTATTTATTTATTTATTATTATTATTATTATTATTATTATTATTATTATTACTTTGTTTTATTTTCTGTCTATTGATTAGAATGTTCTTGTATTTTTTTTTTCTTTATTGATCTATATCAGGTATGTGATATCCGGAACATCTTGGCTGAACGGTGCTCTGAACAAAGTGGCAAAAGCTGGTACAAAAACTAGAGAGAAATGGAACTTTACGTTGTCGAATTTAACGGCTAAGGTGTGTGTCTAGCCCACTTTGACATTATTTGTTTTGATACCATATGCAAGGAATGAAAGAAGCATGATAATAGTTAGGCGAGGTTCTATAAAAGCCTTGATTTGATTTGATTTTTTATTTTTACAATGTGGACTTGTTTCTTCCTTCCCCACATTGGTATATAATTAATTATACTGACCAATTTTAGTTAGCCCTAACTTTCCGCTTGTGGTGCATCTGTGTGTCATTAAAAATTTAGGGCTTGTTTAAGGTCTAGTTGTTCCTTATTTGTGGTTGTTATTTACAAATTCTGAGACCAAAACAAAGGAAAAGGAAAAATTGAAGGAAAATACTTGAGTCGTTATCTTCCTTGTCGGAATTTGCTTTCAGGCCCAACACCTATCTCTAAATAAAGAGCTCATAAGATGACATTTCTAGCTACACTTATACAACGGTGCTATAGTCATACTTATATAGCAAGTTACCTCTGAATATTTACATAGCCCTAATTGACTCAAAAGCTGTATAAGTTGTTGCATTTGATTACTGCACATTCATCTTATTGTTTCAATTTACATTTTGGACTATATTTATGGAGATGTTTTCTCACTTCGTATAAGAATCTGCTACTTTTTTTCTTTCTTTCATCTTTAATGTATCCTCAGAAAAACATCGCTTGCATTCTTGTTATAGTGTAACTTTAATCTTTCTAGCAAGAAATTTTGTGTGTTGTACCACTTTAGTTTTGATGGGGCTTCTTTTGGTGCAGTAAAATATTCTTGCTTTAACTAACTGTGTAATTTCACTCTTTGCTTTCATTTTTGTTGCTTATTCCAGGACCGCCCTATTGTAGCCTAAATCAGGTGATTCGGAGTTGTGGCAGCATGTTTGTTCTTTTATCTGATAGCTTGGTTTGGAGAGATTCTAATCAATCTTACGACATAAGCCATCATCAATTTGGGAAAAAAAAGTAGCTCCGTTTTTCCTCTGCCAGATTCATGCAACTCTTTGAACTCGATAGTTCATTTCATTCTTTAAATTAGTTCAACTACATGTGTGCATACCCATTGTCTCTGTAATTTCTCAGTATGTGAAATGGTACTCTGCATTAATGAACTTACAAAGTATGAGTAATTTCATGGTATTTTCATTTTAGTGCTATGAGATCTCAATTTTGATGGGAATTCTTTTTGAATCAAATTTGCATACGCTTCTTAACTTGCTCGACTTATTTATGTTCCTCTTATTATAACAATATGAGTATTTTGCAGGAAAGAAAGTTGCAGAAACAGATTAGAAAAATTATTAGGTACTTGGACATTTTATTCAAAATGAATGCATATATAGTAAGGAAAAGAAGTATATTTTTTTTGGGCAAATTGCTTTCGATTTAGTACCTGTACTCTCGATTTTTTTTTTTTTTTTGTTTGGCATATAGCAATTCCCAATTTCTTATAATATTTCATTTGATACCTTTATGTTTGTCACGAGTATAGGTTTTATTTATTTGGTGTATTTAACATTGGAAAAGGCACTTTAGAAACCAGGATAATCTGAACTGGATATTTTGAGCTTGATTTTGATGTAAATTTTGTGCCATGCAATAAGTAGACAGAGGTAATCTTGGAGAACTATGCCAAGTATAGGGTACATGATTGGTTACCTTTTCTTCTCCTCTTTCTAATTAATCAAATTGTAGGGCACTGTGTGTGTGATTTGCAAAACAAATAGTATAAATAAGAAAAGGCAGAAAAGTGGGATTAGAAATGTTGTAGGACCATGTAAGGGGGAAACTAAAAATAAAGTTAAAGGTAAGAATTCAAAGTTTGATGGGGGTGGGATTGTCTGCACCCTGGATATGGAAGTCCATTACTTTTGAAAGTGAGATGATAAGGTGATCCAACAAGGCACACATTTCTTATTCTATTCTTATATTTCATATAATGTTCCAGATTTTTGGTAATTAATTACGATACAAAAATTCTATGGCACCTTAAGCTTATTGGTCAGGTTCGTGGATCCCATCAATACACCCAGATCTGAATCCATACCGATTTGAGCAATTAGACCGTGTCATATCGGATTGGAAAACGGTCTTATGGTACCCTTAAGGGCGCCGTAGGATTACTGAATAGCATTTTATATAAAGTAAATCATATTCAGTAAAAATATATTCACCAAATAAATAAAATTCTAACATGTATGCACTGATTGACATGACATCAGCTCCTCCAGTGCTCCACCACCAAAAGAAGCAAAGTATGATGACACACATATATATATATATATATATATATATATATATCTTGTGTGCCTTTTGTGGTAATATAAAGTTAATTAGGAGGAACGCAGATTCCTTTCTTGGTCTCGTTATTTTCAGTGCACATACATATGCTCAGTACATTCTTGTGAAGAGCCTCAGCACAAACAAACACACACAGAATAAAAGAGAGAAAAAAGTTGATTAAAGTTTGTGAATAAGACAAGATCAAGACTCCAAAACACACCACCAGCTTTTCATTATTTTACGCATAAAACATGACCTGTCTATCATGTGCCTTCGAGGTAATAATGGTCCCACTTTTTCTCTTTTTCCTCCATTCTTTTAAATGTCCCTTTTCCTCATTTGTTTCACCCACTATTTCATTATCTGTGAGTTCACATTACAAGTTGAACCTCCAATACCTATATAGGTTTATATATATTATTATTACTTAAAATTAAGTGCTAAGTTAATTATATATAATAGATAAAGACACACATTAGATCTGAAGATACATTACATAATTCACATACATAAAACGAAAAAGAAAATTAATTGGTACATTAGATAAACCTACTTGATTAATTCATTAAATAGCAGATAAACATACATTACTACAAGGTGGACTTTGGTCCACGACAGTGGTTTGCTCTATAGTAAATGCGTTTTTGCCTATCCGAATTTAGATTTCATGTTCTGTTTTAAATTTCAAATACGTGTAAAATAAATTTAAATCAGATCATTTTTTTACCTTCTGAACTATGACCATTTTGACACTTTGTCTCCTAAACTTTTTTTTTCATTCAAATTAACTACTAAACTATACGAATTTTGCACTTAACATCCTGAACTCCCGTTTTTTGCAAAAACTCTAACCGAATCCCACTTGTGTGACATGCAATGATGCACGCTAACATATAAGGGGTAAAATTGACTTTGCATCTCCTCCTTATTACTCACGCTCAAAATAATGGCATGTGAGCACTACGTAGGTTCCAAATCCTACGTGTATGCGTATATTAATGTGAACATTATCTTAACAGGTCACACGAGTGCTCACGTGCCATTGTTTTGAGGAGGAGTCATAAGTAAGAGATGGAAAATCGATTTTATTCCTTATATGTAAGCGTGCATGTCACACGAGCGAGATCCGACCAAAAGTTCCACCAAAAAACGGTTTAGGAAGTTAAGTGCAAAATTCGTACAGTTGGTAATTTGCACGAAAAAAAAATTTAGGAGACGAAGTGTCAAAATGACCATAGTTCAGGAGGTAAAATCTTTTTTTTCTCTTTAAATAATCAATACACGTGTATGTTATCTCAATGACATGTATTATTTATCCAATTGAATGTAAAGTAGAATACAAAAGTGGAATATGAAATTTATTTCCATTTCTCCCATGTGATCGTTACACATATCATTATTGATGTGATGAATTCACTTTTACTCTTAATACTGTTTTCTTTAATTATAAAAATATCATTTTTGAGCAATAAAACATCACTTTACATATAAATCAAGCATTTAAATAAGTTAAAATATAATCGCATCAGGCTTTCCTTTAATATTTTCGCTTTTAACTTTAAAAATGTTACTTTACATCTTGAATAAAAAAAATATCACGGTTTTAGAAATATTAATTTTATAATAATCATAATTTCTTTTTAAATTTTATCACCGTACGTAGGTTGAACAAAGAAGTGAAGGTGCTCAAAGAAAAGCCGTAGACTTAAATGTATTATTATACAATTTGCATCTTAAATTATTGAATATTGATTTAATATATATAATTTTATAATATAACACGTACGAATTACTTTTTTTGACACTTATATAGTTAAGATATAAGAAATGACAGCTTTAAGAAAAAAAAAAAAAATGAATTCGTCGCCCGTATTCAGTTCCGTGTGACATCACATTAGTTTTTTTTGTCTTTTTTAATATGCAATTATAAATACAAGTGGTGGCACAACTATTAGTAGTTTGTATATATGATGAAGATTGTGAAATTTAGTGCCTTGCAGCTTTCTCTTATATTCTATAGCTAGCTATACTTTTGATTGCTCAATGATGGAGAGAAAGACAGAGATGATAGTGAAGGAAAAGAGAGAAAGGGGGCGTTTGGAATGGAGGCTGTTCCAAGATCCAATATTCATTTCATGCATCTAATAATCGTGTGATCTCGGACCAGGCTTCATTCCTCACGCCCTAATTTCTACCTCCCCAAACAACACTTCCAGTTCCACTATTTTTAAGGTACTCTCTCAGATCATTAACATATCCTAGAAGATTAATTAAGGGTTACAAACTCTTTTTCTCTTTAATTTTTATTTTTTTTCTGGTTAATGATTTATATTAACCCACAGTCAAGCTAGTACAGTTTTTCTGTACTACAGCAGTAGTCTTTTGCTGTCATATATGTAATTTGGTATTTACATGATGCATTTTGTATATATGTGGTGCCTTAGGTATTGGTCAATGCTACAATCCTCTAACCACATGGGCAAACAGGATTAAGAATAGTTTGTACTGTTTTGATCTGGTGTTAATAGTGTTTGTGGATAATTGTGAATGTGTAATTAATTCGAAAGAAGCACCGGCTAAAACTTGTGTAATACAGACCAAATGTATTTTTAGGATTTTTGTTGATTAATTAGGGTTTTATTTTATTTATTTTCCTAAATCTTTACTCCACAATCCACGAAAATCCAAAAACAGCCTTAAGTTTCTTTGGAGTTTTCTAAAATTTGATATTTCTTTTTAGAACTTTTTTGTTTTGTTTAATGATGTAGTTTAGGGACTTTGTCTATGTTCATCTCAAAATTGTTGCCCGACTTGCCCACAATTAACTAACAAGTAATAACAAGAGATGAATGGTCAGTATTAATTATCATTTTTTTACAGCATACTATGTGCATATTAATTTGGTACTATAAAGTACGTGTTCATTTAACTATTGAAGCCAGATATTTACGGAAGTGTATGTTGTAAATTGTATTTAATTAATTTAATGGTACAGTGAAAATTCGTGTTAACGAATTATATAGGTTCGATCTACGTGTCGTGTAGATAATTGTAGCATTTTGAATTTCTCAAATTTAATTATTAGTGAGTGAGAAAATTTGCTTTGAAGTTGAATGGTTGCTTAAGTGCTTTATTATTTATCCCACAATTAATGTTAATCAATGTGGAAGACAGTTTAAAAATGATTACATTTCATTAGTGGACATCAAGTGGGTCAGTGGGTGTTGTGGATTTGTGTGAACCAAGCTCACGCGAGCTCGTGGACTTGGGTTCGCCCGTCCGCCTTCGGCGAAGCCGATGGCGGAGCCCAGCGGATCCGAGCCCGGTCCCGGACCTTGGTCCTTGGGCCATGGGCAATTTGTCCGTATGGGGGTCCTGGTTCAACCCAGGTTACCTTTTTAGTTGCGTGCGTTTTGAACGCACACGCTCCTGAGAAGTCATTTGGACTTCTGACCGTTACGAAAACGGCAAGCACACGTCTGACCTTTCAGGTACATTTTCAAAACGTACAAACTCAACGTGCAATGCATGTACACGCTGTACCTGTTCAGGTTCATTCTGCCAGTTTGAATGTCTTAATGATACCTTTAAGGACGTCATTAAGCTGGCTGTTATTACCCTCGCTGGAACCCCTATATAAGGGTGAGAGGCTCCTCATTTTTTGACAAACCTGAACAACCTGAAAACACGAAAAAAATACAGAACATACATTGCATTCCACCTTTGCACTATTTTCATTTCCTTTTACGTAGTTTGGTCCATATTCATCCAGTTCGTCGGAGCTCCTGTATTTTACGGTACTGTTATACAGGAGACGTAGTCGTTTCATTTTTGGGGACGAATTGTCAAAACCGAAGAGTACTATCGGGACAATTTCGTTTTGCGGAGAGAATTCTTAACTCGACTTGACTTTATAATATTTTGTTTTATTTTTCCAATTTTGTCTCTATCTGTGCTCATTGTATTTCTAACAGTGTATATATATTAATTTAATTTACTTATGCTAACAATATCATATTTGCAAGTGCTTCCTTTTTAATATATTATATATTTAAAAAACAGGTTGTGTTAAAACAAATTCGCATATCTTAGTATGTTGGAAAAATTGATAGAATATGAACATCTTCTAATACAGGCTCCTTGCACAAAGTAAACTACAAATTACAATAAGAAATTCTCAACAAAAATTACTATAAAAGTAATAACAAAATTTATAAGCAAATGATTAAAAGAGACATTGGCGCTTATGATGTGTTGAACACGCTATACTTAAAACAAATTCGTACTTAAACCGACAAACTAAAAAAAATGTGTGAAAAATATCACCAAAATATGCAATAGGCCAAGTAGCTAATTTAGATCAAGATATAAAGTTTATTTTTACAAATGCAATATGAATAAGTGTGTGAGAAGTATTATAATCTTAACCTCTATTTATAAGGTAAGTTTAGACTTTTCATTCATGCACTATTATGACAACATATAGTTATGATATTACACAATTCATTTAATTTAGGTGCACCGCCAGTTTCAACATTTGAGTTCTTCTTTGTCATTTTACTTAATTACAAATCCGTAAAAAATATATAGATCAAGTCAAACCAACATAACTAGACTGGCTAAATTAGAGTGATGGGCTATCATATCAAGATGAGGAAGCCCCGTAATAGTACAAATTGTTTGGCCATATTATCATGTTTTTTTCATTTAGTTAAGATATTTATCTTATTGTAACTAATTGTGATCTCCTAACTAGTCTATAAGTTTGGGGAAAGGAAAACGATAGTCCCAACAAGAAATATAAAATAACCTTTTCTCCCTACTAACTCTCTGAACTCTATATGTATTTCTTCTCCTTCAAGTTTTTCGTTCATCACAACATTCATAAAACAGAATTATAATTACAAAATCTTCAAAGAAATATCCAAAACACGTTAGAATAAAAACATAATTTGGGTCTCGAATTGAAAATTAAAAAAAAATTCGAGTCCTGATTTAAAATTTAAGTAACATTTAAGCCATGAGAACATTGAAAAGTTCACGCGACAAAAAATCGAAACTAAACTTACATTGTTCAAACGAACAAATTAATCCATTACTCACCAGCAAACTCGAAGACCCGAGTTAGCAGAGATCGATTAGTTACACTAGTTTTTCAATTATTTATGTTTCCATGCAAGACAACTTGATTTCATGCAAACTCCTAGAGAGTCCATCTTAATATTAGAAATCTTTCATGTTCACTACCAAAAAAAAAAGAGAGAGAGAGAGAGAGAGAGAGAGAAATGCTGACGCGCGGAACTCGTCATCAAATCCGTCAACAAATGGATATTGACGGGTTTCGCCCATCAGCATTTTCTAACGGCTTATTAACGGGTTTAACCCGTCAGCAAATCCATCCGCCATAACCTGAGATTCATCAGCAAATGCTGACGGTACATAATTCCGTCAACAAATTCAAATAATGCTGACGGGTTTGTGTCGTTAGCATATTCCGTCAGTGTTGAGAATTTTATTCTTTACAATTTTTTATTTTTTAGTTCTTTGTCTTTTTTCGACTCAAAATAAATTAGAACTCTAGATTCTGTTCCCTAAGTGGAGTTTAGAACTTTATTTAGTTTTCTTAGATTATGTCTAGCTTGTTTATCAAGACAGGGAGTCTTGATTATTTAAGAAGAAAAACAAAAAGACGCAGGGGACGGATTTGAAGCAAGAAAAACACAGTTTTTCAAGCAAGCGGAAGACAAGTAAGAAATTCGACTTGGAGCTACAATTCAGAACAAGAACATGTTCAACGTTGCGTAATCAACGGAGAAGATCATCTCAAGAGTAGTGACAAGTATTTTTGTATCAAGATTTGATACAATTTATTTTCATATATTACTTTGCTATTTTGTAAATGATCTTGAACAACAAATAAGTAATATAGTTTTCGGATTTGTACACCCAAGTTTGTAAGTACGTTTGCTTACGGACTAAAGTTTAATTGACTTGTTCAATCTATTTTTTTTTCCGATGCTGTTTAATTCGTACTCTGGTTAATGTTAGTTCTGGTGTTACTTAACACGAAACGTAACATTACTTCTAAAATTCATAGATCTATAAAACTACAATTAGTACCAGACCAGGGTACTTGACACTAAGTATTTTGATCCTTGTTTTGTAGATTCACTGACATTATGGATGCTCAGAATCGGCGACCTCCAACCCTCAACGGAGAGAACTACTCTCTCTGGAAAACAAGGATTCAATGGCATATCAAGAATATTGACGAACGATCTTGGAGATCCATTCTTGTTGGATGGGAAAAACCGTGTATCACTGATACTGATGGTGACACAATAATCAAGAAAGGAGTAGACTGGACGGCTGAAGAAATAGCCCTGTCTAACTGGAACACCAAAACCATTAACACTTTATGTGGTTATGTCGACGCGAACTACTACAAGGTTACCAAAACGTGCAAGTCTGCGAAAGATGCGTGGGACGCCCTCCAAAGGGTGTGCGAAGGAACCCAGAGTGTAAAGAAATCTCGTATGAGAATGCTGATTATCATATTTGAGTCCATGAGGATGGATGAAAAGGAATCCATCATGGACTATGCCATGAGACTTTCGGACATCGCAAATGAGTGTGGAGAACTTGGCAAGGCCATGTCCAATTTGCGCCTTGTTGGAAAAATACTCAGATCAATTTCAAAGAAGATAAGCGTGAAAGTGGTTGCCATTGAAGAACCAAAAGATACTGATAAAACAGACTTCGATAACTTGGTTGTATCGCTCAAAATGTTTGAGATGGAATATCTTGGTCCCAACTCGAAAGAAAAAAATATTGCCCTTACCTTCGATGCTAATCGGATGATGACAATGGAGATGTTGGTTGGATAGAATTGTTAGATAAAATCGGAAATACCACCCTTGGAGAGAAAGAAGTGTCTCTGATTACTCAGAAGTTCAACAAACATTTGAGAAGAAAAAACAACATTGGAGGGACATTCCTAAAGTTCAAAATGGACACACCACCGCCAAAATCTTCTGGACGAAAGCTTTCTAATTTTCAGCCCTCACCTTCAGAGTCTAAGAGCTCTAATTCCCCTAAACCTCTCAGTAAAATTCAATGTCACGAGTGCAAAGGTTGGGGGCACTACCAAAACGAATGTGCTAACACGTTGAGAAAAATGAACTTGATCGCAACGGAGTATGATGAAAATGGAAGTGATTCTGACTCATCTAAGTCAGTTCCTATGTTGTTTGCTCATGTTGTCTGGGATGATGACATTCGAGTTGATAACATCAATACCAACACCCTATGTCTGAATGCAGAAGTTGTAGAGATGATTGTACGAGAAATTATGCATGGAGTATGAGAAACGGTTTGCTAATTGGGGAAATCAAGTTCTAAAAGTAAAAGGTCTCATGATCAAGGTTGAGAAGCTAACTCATGAGAAAGATGATCAATTGAATATAATTATTCGCCTAGAAACAACTCTCATAAGGAAAGACTCTGAATTAGAATGAGTGAAGGCCGACTTAAAGAAGGATCAAGATACTCTCTCAAATCTCAACAAGGTAATGACAAAGCTAGATGAAATTCTAGGAATATCATTCCCAGAGTCCTTGAAACACGGGATTGGCTACAAGCCTGAACAGCAACTGTAATAAGCTAGCAAAAAAATTAAGACGACCAAAAGTCAAAAAAAGAGAAGAAGGCAATATGTATGTCATCACCGTGGCGATCCTGGTCATATTCGTCCTTTCCGCTGGAAGAAAGCGGGCAAGAAAAAACAATTTCAGAGGACAATGCAGCCTGCTGAGTCCCGTAACATTTTCCATGTTATTAACACCAAAGCCAACACCAAGGTCAAACAGGTTTGGGTGAGAAAGGATGAGATCAAGTGCAACATGATCTATACCTCTCTGAAACTCACATTCCAGGAGCATGGTATTTTGACAGTGGATGCTCCAAACACATGACCGAATCTGAAGACCTCCTCTCAAATATTGTTAAATTCCAAGGAGGAAAAGTGAAATATGGTGGAGGTGCAAACCGTCAGATCATTGGCCAAGGAACTCTCCATGTTCCAGGAATTGTAAAACTTGAGAACGTGTTACTTGTTGAAGGACTGACAACTAACTTGATCAGCATTAGTCAGTTTTGTGATGGTGGCTTCAGTGTTAAGTTTACACGAGAAAAGTGTGAAGTCTACGATGAAGGGAATGCTTGCATTCTCACTAGCCAAAGAACTTCCGAAAACTGTTATCAAATTAATGGCGATGTATTCTGCAAGTTGTCTCAATTGAGCGATGCCGAGGTATGACATCAAAATCTCGGACACGTCAACTACAAGATGTTAGAAAGGTTGGTGAAAAAAGAAGCTGTAAATGGTCTACCGAAGCTCAATACGAAGATCATTCCAGTTTGTGAAGCATGCCAAAAGGGGAAACAGGTCAGGGTGCCACACCAACATGTACAGAGCCTCACCACGTCAAATTGCTTTGAATTCATGCACATGGACCTCATGAGACCAGTAGAAGTGGAAAGCCTTGGAGGTAAAAGGTATGTTCTGGTAATTGTTGATGATCTTTCTATATTTACTTAGGTTGAGTTTTTGAAAGAAAAATCAGAGGCTTTTAAAACTTTCAAAAAACTTGCTAAAAATTTGTGCGTGCATTTTGATGTGAGCATAGGTAGGATCAGGTCTGATCACAGAAAATAATTTAAAAATGTGGACTTTTCAAACTATTGTTCAAAGTTAGGAATAACTCATGAATTTTCCTCTCCCATTACTCCCAGCAGAATGGTATAGTCGAAAGAAAAAATGGTTCTCTTGCGGAGATGACTAGAACCATGCTTATCTCAAACGGAATTGCAAAATGTTTTTGGGCAGAAGTAATGAACACTGCTTGCCACACAATCAATAGGGTGTATTTCAGACCCAGGTCACATGTTACTCCCTACGAATTATATGTATATGGATACTATAATATTTATAAGATTATGTAATTGTGTGGTTTCATTTAATATAATATATCATTTGAAAAAATCAAGTATATATATTTGAATGCAAATGAAATAATTAGAATAGAATGTCAAATTATAAGTGGAAGTGTGATAATCAGTGCATGGGGATTATAATTTTTTGATTTTATGAATTAGTATATATTTGGTAAGATTGTTTTAGTTTGAGTATATACATTATTAATCTGAGGAATAATTAAAAATATATCTTTTTATTTATACTTCAATTACCAAATGTGTAGTAATTATGAGGGTAGCGTGATTTGATATGTAATTAGTTGTATATATTTTTGAATAACTGAACCATGGTAACGTGATTAATGGAGATATTTAGTTGAAATCGGTTTCATATATATATATATATATATATATATATATATATATATATATATATATATATATATATATATATTTTAATCCTACTAATTTACACTCATTTTTTTAAATCATGGAAACGTGGTCTATGGAGATATTTAGTTAAAATCGTCTGTTCATAAATATAATTATCGTAAAATTTAAAATACTAATACTAATAAATTGACAAAGATTGAGAAAACGTGATATCTTGTATTCTGGATAAAACCAACATTATAATAATTGAAAAACTATTTTTCAGACTACACAAATACAATAATTTTGAAATGTGTATATAATGAGTTGATCAATACAAAAATGGTATGATATTACGTTAATTACCAAACTAGATTAATATTCAACAGTTTTAATTATATCTTCTATATTCAATTAAATGTCTGATTATAAATTAATGTGTGAGGAAATCACTTCATAGTTTAAGAATACATTAATGTTGAAATTGATTACAAATCAGGAATTATTAAAAAAAAAAATTAAACCAACCATTTTAAACTGAAAACTACATTGTGAAAAAAAAAGAAAATTTATGTACAACACGTCCACATTCAATATTTTACTTTGGAGAATTAATGATGCAACGATTAGCAGCAGGATCTGAAAACAAATGCAAGGTTGGAGAAGAAATTAAGAAAAGAATAATCAAGTCCAATATTCCTATCTCCAAATTTTATTAGGGAGGATTTAAATAGATCAAAAGTCATAAAAATAAAATATTAAAATGCAATTTGTATTAAACAATACAAACCGATACGGAAATTTCATATTAAGCAAAACAATTGCTTAAGAAAAAGTAAATCATTCATCTATGAATTAACATATCCATAAAAATCGATTCCAGTGAGATTATTAAGTAATACAGAAATATTCGAAATACTTCAATTAATAAAATACAATTCGAAATATAAATCTCACCATGAAAATCTGGTATGAATTAACCAATCATTGTTATTGGGAAATCTACGGCTTCTAGATAAAGTGAAGATTGGAAAAACGTGATATCTTGTATTATTGATAAAGTGGACATTATAATAATTGAAAAACTATTTTTAAGACTACAAAAACATAATAATTTTTAAAATGTGTATATAATTGAGTTGATAAATACAAAATGGTATGATATTACATTAATTACGAAACTTAATTAATATTCAACTGTTTCAATCATATTTTTCATTTCCAATCATATGTTTTGATTATAAATTAATGTGTGATGAATCACGTCATAGTCTAAGAATACATTACTGTTGAAATTGAGTACAAACCAGAAATTATTAAAAGAATTTAAACCAACCATTTTAATCTTGAAACTATATTAAGCAAAATAAAAAATAAAAAAATATGCACAACACCTCTACGTTCAACATTGTATTTTGGAGAATTGATGATGCAACGATTGATGGCAGAATCTAAGAACAACTGCAAGGTCAGAGAAGAAATTAAGAAAATGAATAATCAGATCCAATTTTCCTATCTCCAGATTTCATTCGGCAGGAGATAAATAGATCAGGAAATCATAAAAATAAAAATATAACTTGTATTAAGTAATACAAATCGATTCGAAAAACTTGTATTAAGCAATACAATTACTTAACTAAAATTAAATCATTCATCTACGAATTAACAGATCTATAAAAATTAATTCCGGTGAGATTAAAAAATACAGAAATATTCAAGAAACTTTGATTAATAAAATACAATTCGAAATATTAATCTCACCATGAAAATCCGGTATAAATTAACCAATCATTGTTCTTAGGAAGATTTATGGCTTCGAACCAACAATTTAGTTTTAGAAAAAAATGCAAAATCTGAAATTTAAAAAAGTGAATCGAAGAACCCATATGGATAGAAATACGCAGATCGAGTCATACAAAAATATTTGAACCAACAATTTCGTTCAAAAAGTTAAATTCTGAGATGAAAACTTGAATCTCAAAATATAGATCATAAGAACACAACCATTTTTTATTATTTGACGGAATTGTTGGAAGAAATCAAACTGTGGAGGAACATCTATTTGAATATACTTCAAGTTCGACGGAATTGCTAGACATAATGATATCCAAATCTTCCAACAATTAATGGTTGCATCCGTGTCGACACTTCGCCTCTATTCGAATCAAATCTAACAAATCTAATAAAAACGTAAGAACACAGAGGAACCAAAATTGAATGGAATACAAATCACCCACAAAATTTTACGTAAAATGAAAGAAAGAAATGATTTTTTTATGAATAGCGGCTAAAAAAATATACATGCGAGATGGGGGTGGGGGCGGCATTCTGCAAAATCCTAGTTTGTCAAGCAAAGGAAAACATGAAAAAAGTTGTTATTTATAGGTAGGCCAAAAATCCCAAAAATATAGCATTTTACCACAAATCACCATAAGCTGCCAACTCAGCATCTGGGGCTACCAAGTGATGACACATGTCATCCGAAGCATTGCCTAGCTGACACATAAGTTATGATGTTAACAACATTAATAAATATGGTAGATTCAGATTTGGATTCGAAGATGATGTATCTGGTGATATGTGAAATTAATTGAATTGTCAATTAATAAAACTTATGTCATCCGAAGCATTGCCTAGCTGACACACAGGTTATGATGTTAACAACATTAATAAATATGGTAGATTCAGATTTGGATTCGAAGATGATGTATCTGGTGATATGTGGAATTAATTGAATTGTCAATTAATAAAACTTTGGGATCATATACGAGACTTACTTGATGAAGTTTTTAGGAATATCTATGGATTATTATATATTATCTAAGTGTCGGCTTTTGAAGACTCTGATATTTGAAATAAGCTAAATTCATTTTACAAAAAACTCCATAAATTGTTACCATCAAAAATCAAACCCACGATGTGATGTGTTGACTGCTTCAAATGTGGCAACCGAACCTCTGGGCTAATTGTTATTTGGTACTAATGTCTCTCAAAAAAATTATCACTATACTCTTTTATTCTTACAATTACTCTTACCCCTATATAAATCAATACTACCACATAATTTTCTCATTAAAAAAATAAAAAATCCAAATGACTATTTAATAAATTAAGAACACGCAAAAAATAAAAATATTATAATATAAAATTAAATAAATCTCAAAACTCGAAATCATAAAAATATATAGTAAACTATTGATTGAATCTATATAATTATTTAATAAATTTAAAAAAAACTTAAAAATAGAATAGAATAATAATACAAGTTGTTAAAGAATTCTAAAGCAAATTAAATTTATATCTTACCATAAATAATTACATAATATATTTAAAAATTAAAAAAATAATACCCTAAATACCAATGGAATATATAATATATTCTAAGTATCGTCATATGAAGGCTCAACTGACGCGTGTAATTTCCTGGTGTTACGTATGCTAATTTGTCAAATTTCAAAATTTTGGAGTCCTAATCAAACTTAGGTTATGAGATGATGTGTTTGCTGATATGTGAAATCAGCTAACTACCACATAATATTCTCATAAATAAAAAAATAAATTTCAAACAACTATTTAATAAATGTTAAAATCAAAATATAATATGTTATAATATAATACTAAATAAATCTATAAACTTGAATCGGAAAAAATATATAATAAACAATTGTTTAAATCTATATAATTATTTAATAAAATTTAAAAAATAAAAAACTCAAAAAAGGTATAGAATAAAAATATAAGTTTTTAAAAATTAAAAATGCAAGTTAAATAAATATTTAATCATGAATAATTACTTAATATATTTAAAAATAAATAACATAATCTCCTCAAAACTTATGGAATATACGTGTAAATTTCTGGTGTTATCTATGCTGATTTGTCAAATTCGTAAAATTAGTTGAATTGTCAATTAAAGGAATAAATCCATAAATTGTTGACATCAGGATTCGAACCTACCATGTTCTAGGTTGATTGCTTCAAGGGTTGCAACCGAACCCTGAACCAACTGTTATTTGGTGTTAATGTTCTTAAAAAAAAGAAAAAATCATTGTACTATATTTTCTTCTCACAATTACTTTTACCCGTATATAAATTAAAAATACTCCATAATCTTCTCACACACATATATATATATATATATATATATATATATATATATATATATGAAACTAATAATTATTTAAAAATTCTAAAAATGAACACCAAAATAGAAAATACTATAATATAATATTAAGTAAATCTCAAAATTTGAAATCAAAAAAAGTATATATTAACTATTATTTAAATTTATATAATTATTTATTAAGTTTATAAAATAAAAACCTCAAAAATAGTATAGAATAGTAATATGAGTTGTTGAAGAATTATAAAGTTAAATAAATATTTAATTACGAATAATTACTTAATATATTTCAAAATGAAAAACATAATTAAAATGTTATAAAATATATTTGTAGGGGTTCAAATAATATAAATAATTTATGAAAACTTACACTTTAAAGAAATTACAATATATTATTTTTATATATTAAAAAGTTACTAACAAAGGTAATAATCTGAACATGTAAATAAATTTTATTTCGCTAGGGATACCCCACATATTGCATGATACAATATATCTCATGTTCAATAATAGCAATGATTATAATATATTAAAATGATAATGATATCATGTTGACACACTGGTAGAATATTAATATTATGATTTAATTCATAAATAACTAGTATTTCAATTTTTGTAATATTGATATTAGTACGAGACACCAATACGTTACAATACAAGTTGAAAATATAACATTTATATTCTTTTATTAATTACACATATTTTTACACATTTTTATTTTTGTAATTAGCATAAAACTTTTAAAAAATATCGTTTTATAACTTTTGTATAATTTACAAGTTGACTTTATCTCGAACATTTTTAGTAAAAAAAGCCAAATAGCTGAAAATCATATTTTATAAGGAGAATTTTGTATCAATAAATATATATTTATCAAAATTGATAACTTAATCCGCAAACTGAAAAGGAATTTGAGTGTTACCGATGAATAATATCTCGAGGGACTTATTTTATAATATTTATACCTTTACTAACCAATAAATTGATTGGATCACATGCATAATTGCAGTAATTACCGTGTACATACTTATCCTTAAATTCGTCAACTCATTCAAAAATCTTCAATTTCCATAAATGCCAACATAATTGCAAATAACTTGCTATAAATTCCACGTCTATTTCGTCCTCCTGCCACAACCATTACCATTAACCCTCTCTCTCGCCGGAGGTTGTGTTGCTCATTGATATAACTGTAAGTTGCTTCAATTCCTCAGTTGTCATTTCATCATCATGATCTTTTTCTACCATTAGAGAAGAGAAGTTATATATATATGAGAGTGTTGTTTTAGATTTTTTTTCAAAATTAGGGAACATAATATTTGGAAAAAATATTTTCAATCAATTAATAATATTCTCATTTAATTACTTCCATTTTTTCCGATTAGTTATTTTATTATTATAAACTTATTTATATTTCTTAAAATAAGAGGGGATAAAACTGTAATAAAGTGATAAAAGATTCTAAAACGATACTTAATTTTTAATAAAATTGAGTATTTAAAACAATATTTATTTTAAAACGCAGTGAGTACCTTTTTTATGAGAATAATTAATCATATGACTAAATTGAGATTTCATGTATGTCTAAAATCTGCTTTCTTCTTCTTGTGAAAAATATTTTTACGACCTTATTAACTTCAACATTTTTCACTCTCGCCAATGTAAACTAATTTCTTTTGCAATTAACAACCTAAACTATGATTGCCTTTTATTTGCAATTTTTGACCAACGAGAGTTGAAATATTTTTTGATCTTTATGATTCCTAGAATATTACAATTCAGGTGTCCATTTGTATGGAAAATTCTCATCTACTACCGATCATAAACTCCAACTACCATATAATTCATTAATTTTATTTATTTTCATATAATCAAAATACTTCTTATTCAATCAAAAATTACTTCTTATGTAATTTTCAATTTTGAAAGGTAAATTTATATTTAATAACTCATAAATGAATGAAATTATTATAAAATTATAGAATTCATGAATAAAAATTGTATAAAATGATCACATGTAATTTTTTAAATTTTGCAGTGTAAAATATAATTTCCCAAAAATTATGAGAAGCATTATGTAATTCTCAAAATTTGTTAATTTGATGAATTTCTCAAATATTTCAAAATTTTCTCAAATTTTGCTAAGTAGCATGTAATTTTCCATATTTTGCTAAAATAGTATATAATTTTACTAAAGTAGTAGAAACTTAACGGTGTTAACTGACGGCGGTAATATGTAATTTTGTCAAATAGTATGTAATCTTGTCAACGTAGTGTGGAATCAAAAGGTATAATATAAAAATTTAGGAAGTAATATGAAATCACACGTTGTATTATAAAGTTTTATGATGTAAGTATCAAATTGATTAATAAGAGTATATTAATATTTTTGTATAGTACTTTGTATTAAGTAGTGGGAAGTTAATAAAGTATTTTTCTAATTAATAATCTCTTCAGATTTTCAGAGTATAATAAAGTCCATGGAAAAAGCTCCTATCTTTTTGATTGGATTCCTAGTTTTGTGTTGCTGGACAGCCATAGCAAATGCACAAGACTACATAATATACAAAGATCCCAAACAGCCCCTGAATAAGAGAATTAAGGACTTAATGACCAGGATGACCTTAGAGGAGAAAATAGGCCAAATGACGCAAATAGAACGATCCGTGGCATCGGCTGAAATCATGAACAAGTATTTCATAGGTACTTATATATGTTTTTCTTCAAATCCTATTAATTTCAAAAAATAAAATTAAATATATAACATATTGTGTCAAATATTCGTAAACCTCGGCTTAGGAAGTGTGTTGGGTGGCGGAGGCAATGTCCCGGCCCCACAGGCATCACCCGAGCTGTGGGTCGACATGGTTAATAATTTTCAAAAGGGCTCTTTATCAACCCGTCTTGGGATACCGATGATATATGGCATTGACGCAGTTCATGGAAATAACTATGCGTATAAGGCTACGATTTTTCCCCACAACATCGGTTTAGGTGCTACTAGGCAAGTTTTTTTTTTTTTTTTTTTAATTTTCTTAAATCAATTTATTTAAAGATTATAATATATTAACTTTATTGTGAAAAATGTTTGATTTGAACAGAGACCCTCAATTGGTCAAGAAAATCGGAGCCGCAACGGCTCTTGAAGTTAGAGCTACCGGGATTTCTTATGCTTTTGCGCCTTGCATTGCGGTAACTGAAGTAATATAATGTACTAAGCATAGATGAATAATATTGTTTTTTGGAGGAAAAATATAATTAAAAAACTTGTTGTTGTATTAATAAGGTGTGCAGGGATCCAAGATGGGGCCGATGTTACGAGAGCTATAGTGAGGATCCAAAAGTAGTTCGATCAATGACCGAGTTTATTTCTGGATTACAAGGCGAAATACCTATTAATTCTCGAATGGGCGTTCCATATGTTGCTGGGCAGTAAGTTTTCACATTTTCATATTCTTGTATTTTTCTTTATCATCCACATATTATGCACGATTTAAAATGGACAAAATATTTATTAAAGATACTAAAATAATAATATTGAAAATGATAAATACAAATCGTAACATTCTTTATTCTATTTACAGGAAAATTATTTTTCACAACAAATAATTTTACAATAAACCCGTAGAAAGTTGAGTTTGAAAAATGTAAAACATACAACAGCCTCGTGTCACATGTGAATATGTGATATAAAAAATTAAAATGTATAAGACATTAATAATTCTATTGAAAAAACGTCGTGCATCCTTGTAGTATATGTAATATTATTATTATTATTATTGAAAAACGTTGTGCATCTTTGTTCAGAGACAAAGTTATAGCTAGCGCCAAACACTACGTTGGCGACGGTGGAACAACCAAAGGTATAAACCAGAATGACACAGTGGCGACCATAGAAGAATTGCTTAGCATTCATATGCCAGCTTACAATGATTCGATCATCAAGGGCGTGTCAACGGTCATGATCTCCTACTCGAGCTGGAACGGGATTAAGATGCACGCTAATCGCGATCTCATCACGGGCTTTCTAAAAGAAACACTGCGTTTCCGAGTAATTTCCACCTATTTTTTATTTTTAGCAGATTTTTTTAATAAATTTGGTCGAACCTCAGGGATACTTTTTGTAACTATCCCTTATTCTTTTATTTATTTGTTTTTGAGGTCCAAGACTAATCAAAAAACTTCAGGGTTTTGTCATCTCAGATTGGCAGGGCATTGACCAAATTACATCTCCACCTCATGCCAACTATACGTATTCGATTCTAGCCGGGGTTAATGCTGGAATCGACATGGTACGTAGGTGTAATAGTTTTCATATTAGTTTATTATTGCTTGAATGATGTTATCCCACTCAAATTACAAAATAAGTATAATCGCAGATTATGGTTCCTTACAATTACACCGAATTCATCGATGGTCTAACCGACTTGGTGAACAAGAAGTACGTCCCCATGAGCCGAATCGACGACGCCGTGAGTAGGATATTAAGAGTTAAATTCACAATGGGTTTATTTGAACACCCATTGGCTGATTATAGCATGGCCAAACACCTCGGAAGTCAGGTTAGTATGAATGAGGTTTCCGATTTGTCAAGTTACGTAATACAAACCTCAAGATGCTGACTGTAATACGTTAATCGGTTATCTGTAATTTTAAAAGATATGATTTTGTAACCAGGCTATACTCAGCCATAAGGCACCCTTGAGATTTGACTTAATTACAAACGAGCCCAATTAACTTTTAAAATTATAAAAATACCCCTGAGGTTTGATTCGGTGGTAAATGTAAGGTGAGGTTTGATTCGGTGGTGGTGTTAATAGTAATATTTCTATGAATGTGAAGTTTATTTATTTATTTTTTTTGGAATGTTTGTTTCCTTTTTGAAGAGGTAAGTATAAGAAAAACGAAAATCTTTTTTTAATTAGGACAAACTTGAAGGGCACTTTTTGTAATTAACCCATTAATAATTGAGAAAAAACATTTTGCCCGAAACTGCCATACAAACTACTATTTGTAACAAACCGCCATACAAATTATAAGCGACTTGCAATTTGTCCCCTATACAATAATTCTTGTGGTTTTGTATCCAAATCGGATGATGTGGCCCAATCGGGTTGTGACACGTCATCCGGTTTTGGGCACAAAACCACAACCATTCCGGTTTAGGGGGCAAATTACAAATCGCGCATAGTTTGTATGGCGATTTGTCACAAATAATAGTTTGGAGGGTAAAAAATAATTAACCCATTAATAATTTAGCAAATGTTGTAACCCCGGAAATTTTCGTTCATGCAGGAACACAGAGAATTGGCACGAGAAGCAGTAAGAAAATCGCTCGTGCTTCTCAAGAACGGAAAATCTGCCGACGAACCATTATTACCACTCCCCAAGAAAGCATCGAAGATTCTCATCGCCGGGACCCACGCGGACAATATCGGCAACCAATGTGGTGGCTGGACAATCGTATGGCACGGTAAGAGCGGCAACATCACAGCCGGCACCACAATTCTAACCGCCGTAAAAAACACAGTAGACCCAGCCACCGAAGTCGTATTTATCAATAACCCAAAACCTGGATACGTAAAGTCGAACAATTTCTCGTACGCAATAGTGGTCGTGGGCGAACTGCCTTATTCGGAGACGTTTGGAGACAACCTTAACTTGACGCTGCCCGATCGGGGCCTGACTATCATTAAAAATGTATGTGCCTCAGTGAAATGCATCGTCGTTCTAATCACGGGCCGGCCCGTTGTTATTCAGCCGTATCTTACGCAAATTGATGCGCTCGTGGCCGCTTGGCTCCCGGGATCGGAAGGACAAGGCGTTGCTGATGTTTTGTTCGGCGATTATGGATTTAGTGGCAAGCTTCCGCGTACGTGGTTCAAGACGGTCGATCAACTTCCGATGAACGTTGGGGATCGACATTATGATCCTCTGTTCGCGTTCGGGTTTGGACTTACTACACAACCTGTAAAAGGCTAACTAGATCATATTTTAATTTCGGATAATCAAGCCTGATGTTTAAATTTTATAGAACTACTAAAAATCATGGCCAAATGGCTCCTCGGACGGACTGGATTAGCCCATCCAATCAGTTAAAAGTTAGTGTAGCCCAATTAAACCCACCCCAATTAATTAAAAATCTTTTGGTACTAGTATTTCAGACTTGTGGCTTAAATTCACTTTAAAAACAAAATTGAAATGAGATACACACTAATGCAGATTAAAGACAAACACGAAAGAAAAAAAAAAAAAAAACATCGAAAAAAGAAATAAATTTCTCAAAACAATCAATAACGTTCATTGAACCCGCCGGCGCACACTTCGCGTCTCATACTCTCATCCAATTTCCATCTTGTTTTCAGTAACTCTATAATCGATGGATAAACTCTTCAAAATACGTAGTTTTCAACCTTCAAATATTTTAATCTTAAATTCTATTTCCTAAATTGTAATTGCAGTTTCTTTTCAAAGGCTTTAATCCTATCTAATTTCAATCGTTCAGCTAAAAATTTGTATTCTTGTGCACATAACAAAAAGAATAATATAATAATAATAATTGAATTTGAAGTTTTCGAATTTCAACTTCAGAGGGTTTGGTTCGGTTTGTAGAAACATCAGAGATTGAATATAAAGGGTTTGCAAAATTTCCTAGTCTAACATATGAAAGACATATTTTCATGAACTTTAATATAAGGTATGTGGTTTTCATGCCTAATTGTTTTTTTTTTTGTTTTTTTTTTTTTTTAATTCTAACTTTGATTGAATGTTAAATTATTGAATTTCTTTTAAAAACATGTATTCTGTATTCTCATTCTCACGTCAAATCGAAAGAGAAATAAGAGTAATATTTCGTCATTCTTTGATACAATAGTTGATAATCCTTCATCATTCGAGAGAGATGAGACTAATTTATTCATTCACAATAATTAGGATCCTGAACCTCCATCTAAATCTCTAAAACTTGAGTTTGATAAAACTTCTCTTGAATGAGATCTTGAGTTGCATTTTTCGATGTGGCAACATCTTGCTAACCAGCGTGGTGATATTAGCCGAGCTTATATTAATATGTTGCCATGTCAGCATAAATTGAAAAAATACACACGGTCTGATTCTAGTAAGCAATAACGTGGATTTTGTTATTCATGGTTTAAAACATTTAAATGATTAGAGTACTCTCAATCGAAGGATGCAGTATTTGTTTTTTGGTGCTATTTATTTCAATGAAGCATAACAATCTGCCTTTATGGTTGGAGGGTTTAGAGGTCGGAACGCGTCAACGATCAAACTATTTGTCCCTTTGGACTCATATGAGAAATTCTAACGTGAGGTACAATAAATTTACAAAAGTCGTTGATTTGACGAATGTAGCTCGACATATAGGTAAGGTCATGAATCGAGAGTCTTTTGCACAGATTTTTTGAAAGAATCGATTAAGACTTACAACAACAATTGTGAGTGTTCGTTGGCTTAACTACAAGCATGTAGATTGAGAGGTCATAATGAATTTTCAGAATCCCAGAATGTGGTAATTTTATTGAGATGCTTGAACATTTACGAAAACGGAATGCTAATATTATCGATGTTATCTTAGAAAAAGCTCTAGAAAATATAAAGTATATCTCAGTAAAAATCTCATCGGTAATCCGTCGATGATTCTCTTTGTAAATTATGGTGCTAAGTATTGGCGGCATATGGCTGACGAACTACCGATAAAATCTGTAATCTATTCTGGGGCCAATCCCTTAGCGTCTCTTCTGGGGCCAATCCCCTTAGGAAGCTTTTCCATGGTAAATTTGTCGGTAATCTCTCGTAAGGCCGATTCATTGGCATCTCTCGATAATTTCAGGTAATAATACTGAGGAAATGTGTCCCTTATTAAAATCGATCGGTAATTCACTTTTTTTTTTAAGCGACAACCAGGGGCTTTTCAGTACAAAGTGATTTGAAACTATTTAGTGCAAGGGCTTTTCCTATCAGTGTTGTACTAGCAAGAGAATGCAATTACAACCCATTACATAAAATTATTGCGAAAAAAAGGGAAAAAAAATCAACTCCATAGACAAATCAATTGATGTTCTTATATTGATTTTGAATGTCATTTTTATTGATGTATGTATATATATATATATATATATACATGCATATTGAGTACATATATATATATATATATATAGAGGTTCAAATAGAACCCACGTCAATATATGCGAATTTAGGGACCAATCCTGACCATTAATCTAATACTATGTGTGGACCAGATTTTTTCTATTTTTTAAATTCGTTAAATTACATATATGGAAAGAAAATGACTTTTAAATAATTTTACAAATGCTATAATCACATTAAATACCAAAATCTCCTAAACCTAATTCTCATCCAGCCCTTCCTTCTTTTCTCACCCATTTCTCCACTCTCTCTTTCCGAAACGGCGCTCGGCCAAACAACCCTCCGTCGGCAAAGCGGCGGCAGGCGGCTGTGAAGCCACCAGCAGCGACGGAGGCACGCCGCTCCGCCCCAACCTCCCCGCACGCCGCAGCTCCCCGCCGCCAGATCGCCCCAGAGACCTCAGATCCGAAGCGTGTTCCGAGTCGGGCTGCAGCGACACAGGGGGCCTCCGGCGAATGGCGAATGGCGAACGGCAGCAGCGACAGGCTCCGTCTTCTTCGGTGGCTACCGGCGGCGAACGATGACGGCAACGGCTGCGATTCAATTCTGTCGACGGTGTCGGGCTTGGTGGTGTTGTCGACTGGAATTGACGTGGTGGTGTTGGTATCGGCTGGCGGCTGGAAGTCGGGCCGGGGGTCCTTGGGTTGTTTTGGTTGGTTCGAAAAAGGGGTTGTGTTGGTTTGTGGTTTCGGGTTGGCCGGCGATTGTGGGGTCTGGCAGTGATGGTTTTGGTTTGAGGAATTTGGTGGCTGCGGCAATCTTGGCTCCGGCAGCAGCGGCAATTCGGGCTGCGGGGCGGCGTGGCCGTGGTTGAGGATTTGTGGGGGTTGTTCGTTCGAATTTCGGAAGGTGGTGATGGCTGTGTTCTGGCCGTCGCTGGTGGTGGTGGCGGTGGCGGCGTTGTTTTTTGGCAGAGATAGAGAATTTCCAAAGATTAACCGTTGTCTTTATAATTTGGCTAATTCTCAGGGTTTAGGATTTGTTTTTGTAATTAGCCCTAATAAAAGTTCATCTGACTGTTCCAAAACCCGAACCCTAAATCCCACTTGCCTGGTATTTGTAAATTTCCTAGTTTCTATGTCGGTTCTATGACGGGGGTTGTTCGTTCGAAGTTTGGACGGCTTAAACCATAGAATCATCGCCAATCGAAAAAGCAGTGATATCGTAGTAAAAAAGCACTGCAATAATATTAAAAAAGCATTGCTACGTTGTTATAAAAGAACTAAAATAAATCCAAAATTATTACTCGTAATTTAAAGGTGCTTTTTTATACAGTACTGTAGTCCTAAAATTAATAACATGCGATACTTTTAATATTCAGGTTTTTAAATTTATTTACATTTATTTATAAAAACGAAATTTGTGATGCTTTTTTGTATACAATCGTAGTGCTTTTCTTTCCCCGTGTGCTTTCTAAAGAGTAATGCAGTGCTCTTTCGAAATATTGATATATGTCCAAAATACCCTTTTTATTAAATTAATGCAATATTTTACATAATTAACATGATAACGTGTCGTAATCTCAACCATCAAGATTATCCAATCTAATGGTCGAGATGAGTCCCTAGGTTCACATATAATGACATGGTTCCATTTGAACCCAACCCAACCCTATATATATATATATATATAGGGTTGGGTTCAAATGAGAAACTGTCATTATATGTGAACCTAGGGACTCATCTCGACCATTAGATTGGATAATCTTGATGGTTGAGATCATGACATGTCAGCATGGTAATAATGTAAAAAAATGCATTAATTAATTAAAAATGGTATTTTGGACATATATCAACATTTACAAAGAGCACTATATTGTTCTTTGGAAAGCACAATAGATTAAGAAAAAAAACACTAAGTATACAAAAAGTATCGCAAATTTCGTCTATAAACTGCAAATTCAAAAATTTYAAATGAAACTCAAATCTTCAACAAACCATAACTTTTTCAAATTTTATTCGTTTTGAATGAAATATATATCAAATTAATCACATTTTCAAGATCTACAATTTAAGATACATATTGCATGTTTTAAAACGGTTCATTGTGCTTTTTACACAGTACTGTAGTGCTAAAATCAGTCCAATTTTTTTAATTTAATTATATATATATATTTTTTTTTAC
>BMAC01000203.1:168449-183637 GCA_014905375.1 Phtheirospermum japonicum
TAGGGTTGGGTTCAAATGAGAACCCGTCATTATATGTGAACCTAGGGACTCATCTTGACCATTAGATTGGATAATCTTGATGGTTGAGATCATGACATGTCAGCATTAATTTATATATATATATATATATATATATATATATATATATATATATATATATATATATATATATATATATATATATATATATATATCAGACACATTACAATATAGTGTGCACAATTTATTTCATGTTGATTTTGTGTCGACCTTTTTGTATTTATTAAATAATGATTGTGAAAATTTGTACTAATACAAAATATTTGTTGGCTTGTGGTTGATTTCGGATTGCTTCTTACATATAGCTCGTATACTAGGAATACAACCCATAATAACGTAAAAAGTACAAAAAATTCATACAATGATTTAAAATAAAATCGTGTTCATATCGAGTCAACAATTAAAAAGCAAAAATGTGAATATTGTATCTAAAATTAATTTAACAATCACAATATTCTTTTTTGGTTTGATCTTGTAACTTGTAAATTATAGTAATAGTTAAAACAAATAAAATAAAATATTCAACAATTAGTGTCTTTAATTTGAAAACTATATGGAAATTATATTATAAATAATATATTTACTCGAACATATGTGTTGAAAAAACGAAGAAAATAAGTTATGAGAGTTGGGATAGTAATCACCCTAAAATCATAGATACTGAATGAAGTTTTGGAAAAAAAAAAACAAAAAAGAAAAAGGAATTCCACATATTATCCCACAACAAGCAGTGATGTGCAATTAATTTTCCACCGACACTGAAGGTTTTTGCAATATTGTACTAAAAATAAAAAATATTGTCTATGCCATTTGATTGAAACAAGTTTTGTGATTCTCACTAATTTCTAACAAAGGAAAGCCCAACCTATGCCATTTGATTGACTCAAGTTCTGTGATGTTCACCACTCATTGAGGCCAAGGACGGGATCGAACCGTTTGTTCCAAGATTTGCAGTCCGATACATTTCTATTATGTTATGTAAACCAAACTCGGGAGAACTAAAATAGATGGCTTAAGAGTTTTTTCAATGCTTATAATACATTTTTGTTTAGTTGGTATAGCAATATACTTGAGTTATTAATGATGTCGATAAAATATAAATATACTCAATTGGCCCTAATGCATAATTCCAAAATACACATGTCACAAATATTCTCTCTAATTGTTTAATTAAAATAATTTTTTCATTGAATCATCAGGTATATCATTGAATCTCAAAATATAACTCAAGAAAAGATCAACTATCTCTGTTCTAAGAGCCCATATAAATATACTCAATTGGTCCGCATAATTCCAAAATACACGTGTCACAAATATTCTCTCTAATTATTTAATTAAAATAATTTTTTCATTGAATCATCAGGTATATCATTGAGTCTCAAAATATAACTCAAGAAAAGATCAACTATCATCTGTTCTAAGAGCCCTCTATCACCTGGAGCCCGAGTGGCACCTATTATTTCACACTTTCTAAGAAATAAAATAACACCAGGATCCTTAGGCTCTCAAGATCTATGATTCGGCTTGAGTAACGCAAATATTGGTGAGAAACCAATGCCCCGAAAACTTAAGGGCCCAAATCTCCATTTCTCCTACTCGCTGCCCCCCTTGTTTTGCCCTTCCCCTAAGGGGTTGTTGTGTAACAAGCGCATTGTGGGTACTAAAACCATTAAAACAACACCAATAATTTATTGGCACTATACGAAATATTTGAAATGCGAGAAAGAAAAATACCATCAGGTAATAATCCTATGCATAGTTAGTACTATAGCCCCAATCCGACTTTTGTCCCTACTCGACGGGTGGGTCTTGCAGTCAAGCTCCCTTCTACCTTTGCACTTGAGGGGCACAAAATAAGAAACGATCTCTCCAACGCGTAAATGGTTGTGATCAGTCTCAAGAAACTCCTTTGGTTCTATTCCAGTTCCATCAACGAAACTGAGATTTTTTTTTTTTTGTTTTACGCCTCGAAACTCTTCCTCATAATTAATATTCCGAAAATGAATACAAAACTTTTTCTTGAATTAATAAAAAAATGGGATAATTCCCATATGATACACTAAGATAAACATTAATTCCCAATAAGTCATTTAACTTTATGTTTTTCCCATATAAGTAAAAGACATTCCATTTAATCAAAAATCACATCTACATTATCGAAAATACCCCCTTAAGCTTAAGAAAACCTAATTCATATAAGTGTATACACATATACACACGGGGAAATCGATGTTGGTTTTATCATTATCATCTCTCCCGTCTAAGCGAAATCCACCGTCTTCCACTCGACGTCGCCATTTCGCCGCCACCAAAACCCCCTGGTCAATGGTTTCTATCAGAAACCACATGGACAACGGCAATAACAATCCCCCCATTATTTTTCCTCGATCAACCACGAAAACCTTCACATTTCGACTGCAAAAATCCTTCAAATACACGCTGATAATCAACCACAGTCGTTTTCGGACTCGGACTCAGATTTGGATTCCGATTCGAACTCATCGACTTCGTTTTCTCCATCGGATTCGAGCCCATCGCCTCCTTCTCCCCTCACAGTTTCAGATCTCACGGAGGGTCCAGCATCCGATGCGGCAGGGTGGTTCAATTCGTGGATGAAGATATTATGTGCCAAGGTGCGGTTATTCTGCAGTAGCTTTATTCGTCGCGAGGGGGTGTTTTTGACTTTTTGCTCCACTGCATTAACGGACGTTATGATGGCGTTCCTGTATTTTCGGCGGCGGAGGAGATTGAGAGACGCAAAGGAGAGCAAGGGTAGGCTGATTGGCATCATCCAGGAGAGAGATGAGGTAAGTTGATATATTTTGCCCACCAACCGTTTGTGAAAATAACGATGAGAACATAAAACTCTCAAAGTCTACACATATTTAATCACTGTTGTCTCTTCTCAATAGGCTCTCCGGAACTGTAATTTGTAAAGTCAGTTTCATTTTTGATGCAAGGTTGAAAAGGAAAAGTTAATTCTCCAATTACTTGGCATTGTTAATGTTATTTTCATTCTCAGTTATTAAATTACTTTGTACTCTTGTGTAACAAAACCAGAGTGGTCCCAAGGTTATTGCGTATGTTAGTGGGAACTTAATATAAGGACAAATTATTCCCTCTCTCTCTAATTTTTATTTTTATTTGTTTTTCCAATTTTGTTTTTGCAGAAAATCAATCAACTGTTGGATTAAATATCACGGATGAATCAAGTTTTACTGGCATTTCAAAGAGTTCCAACTAGCTCTACTCCATAAGCCAGATTCTATAAAGTTGTCATTATAAATTTCTCTTTGGATTGTACAAAGTGATTGTTGCTTGTCCCTACTCATGATTTGGGGGAGAAGATTATTGTTTTTACATGGCCAAAAAGTTAGAATGAGATAATAATTTCATAAAAAAATTCCACAACGTAGTATGAAATTTGATGACGTAATATACGTAAATATGTGATTTTATGAAATTAATAGTATGAAATTCGACAATTTAGTATGAGATCCCACAATGTAGTATAGAATTTCACAACGCAGTATGAAATTTTATGAATGTAGTATGGAATTTCCACAACGTAGTATGAAATTTTATAAATGTAGTATGAAATTTGACCGGAGTCCGGCGATAACGTAGTATGAAATTTTATGAATGTAGTATGGAATTTCCACAACGTAGTATGAGATTTTATAAATAAAGTATGGAATTCGACAACATAGTATGAAATTTTCTGAATGTAGTATGGAATTTCCATATCGTGGTATGAAATTTTATGAATGCAGTATGAAATTCGACCGGAGTCCGACGACAACGTAGTATGAAATTCTATGAATGTAGTATTGAATTCGACCGGAGTCCGGTGATTAACATGGTATTATGAAATTAACATGAACCTTATTTGAGTTAAATTTGGGAAAAAAAATAAAACATGTTAGTAAGGATAAATTTGTACTTTTATATATTAGTTTGATTAAATGAGAAGTTGAATGAGTAAATGGGAATCAATACTTTTCAATGATTTTTTTAGGAATACATATTTTCCTATTAGAGTAAATGGGAATTGTCCCTAAAAAAATTTAATGATAAATCTATTTATAATAATTCAAGAAAACAAGAAATAATTAAAAAAAAAAAAAAAGAGACTGTTCCTCGGCCCGTAGGTCCTGACACAAACAAGGTTAGAATTCTAGCTTTTCCAGAGTGATATCTCACTGATGGCTCGCCACTGATTTCTGCTGCTTCCGTTATTGCTGCTGGATTGGCTGTAGAGCTTGCTTCTATTGGACCTGAAATTTGTCAAGAGACTGGTGCGGGTCAATTTGTAATCCATTCTTTCTCACGCCACATCAAATAGATCATGTTTTATTTTTATTGCATTGAATAACTTTTTTCTTTTGCTATTATTTTCAGGTCTTTACTTGCTTATATGCATTTATATGTGAATGAAAATGATGTTATGTAAATATGTTTATTCGTAGCAAGTCATAATGGGTGTTATTCATTATGAATTGGTGCAGGATCACAAAATTTTGTTGTATCGATGATTTTTGTGCATTTGTTGATGAAATAGTTAATATATTCACAATATTTAGTATTTATGATTTTCATGTAATTGTTGGCTCTGATTTTTCATTTGAATTTATTTTATTTTTTTTACTACTTTCTATATTAGAAATCTTATGATCTGATTTAGAAACTAAGATTTCTAGAGCAGGTTCTAAAAAATCCATTCTAAAACATAAGAGGATGTATGGAAGTGTTTCCATTCCATAATTTTCAATTCCCAACTATTACGAATATTATAATCATGTTTGTTTATGATTTTTCATTGAAAATCATCATTTTTCAAATTCTCATTTTTACATCATTCATTTCATTTTTTCACCATTACCACCAAAATCTAATTAAAATATTACTATTTTCAAATTATATATATCTAATGGGACCCACCATCTACAGTCTTATTAATATTACATTATATATCCTAATTAAAATATTAGAAGTGGACCTACGATGACTTTCAAATTATTATATACATAAAAATATAATTAAAAACTACTTATTCAAGCGTAATCTCAGTTTTCACACGAAAAACCAATAAATTATCAATTATCACCTTTTCCACTAGAATTTAAAAATTGAAATAAAAATAAACCCATACATCACCTAAGCTTTCTAGAACATGTTTTATAAAACAATCTTTCAGAAGGGGTCTTTTAGAGCTCATTATAAAAAATATACTTTTTCTAAAAAATTACTGTCACAAAAGAACCCTTGTAAAAAGTGTGTTTGTAGAACGGGTAAACGAATAACAGAACCAAAATACTAGTTTTTCGAATGGTTAAAATTTACTTTGTAGAATGGGTGTCAATCGATCTATAAAGCGCATACTTTCTACGTAAACATGTGGCGCTTTTCCTACGCGCGTGAAGCACAAAAATTTAACCGGGATGAACACTATTAATAATTTTCATCGATTTTTTGCATTTTTAATTGAGTTCATAACGTGTTTGTATTTAATCAAGTTTCAAACTCAAAATCACGAACAATCACGCAACGTACGTGTTATTCCTGGACAAATCGAACAAAGCATGTATGTTCAAACATTGGATGAAAATATATGATTTGTTATGATAGCACAGAGCGTTTTTTGGGGGTTTGTTCGACAACTTGGGTTCTGAATGTTTTATTTTGAGCCGAGTTGTTTTTCTTTCTATTTTATTTATTTATTTAGAAGATATGTTAAAGAGAAAAATAATAATAACAATTTTTGAATATATATTACTTGATTCTACATAAATATAATCAATTAGTTGATGATTCTAATTCATTAAAAATTAACAATATTCAAATCACGCGTGTGATGAGTACAAAATTAATAAGAAAATATGTTTATACAATATACTAGTCAGAATAACAAGACTAGTGCTAAATTAAATACTAATACTTCGGTTGGTGATAAATAATCGTACTTAATTGTGGCTTTCTTGATGATACTGAAGCTTTCAGGTAGCTAACTAGCAGCATCTTAAACAAATCAATTAAAATTTCTCCATTTCAATGGAAAGCGAACTTCAACAGCGTCTTGAATACGACAATATCCTGATGACTGGACAGGTCGTCATTCCTTGGAACTGTACAAAACTTCCATGCTTACTCCCTCCAAAACATCATCATCATGTTGACAAACCACTCTCTCCTCCACAAGTTTCTCACGTACAAACTCAGCCACGTGGATGTCATTTCTTGCCCATGGCCGGCATCGATCACTACTATTCAATAAGTAAGAGCCTATGTACCTTGGCCGACATATACGAAACAAACAGTTCAAGAAATCCGGAAAAGACAACTCACATAACTGTACTTCCTTTGACATCAACCTCAAGTGCTCCACCACATGCATCATAGGCTTATCATCATTACCGACAATAATAATGTTTGCACTACTCAGACGAGGGTCTTTAGTGTTGTTCTTCCATTCCCGGACCATCCGATTATAATAACTAAAATGTGTAAGTTCCAGGAGAATTATTTTAGATCCACTTAACGCCTTGAGTAGTTGGTTTAGCTTATGGAGCCATAATGAAGCATCATTGTCGATATTCCGATGAGATTTGATGAGTATCTCTGATTCCCACTGGTCATTGGAAGCTGTAAAAAAAGAGATGGAGTGGCCTTGAAGGACCTCCTCCTGTTCATGAGGACCAAGCGCTTCATCGAACTACTCACCACATTGAGTTCTTCGACCCCATCGCAATGTTCGAGTCTCAGCTCTTGGAGACATGGCAAGTTGCACGAAAACAATTCCGGCAGCCGTACGTTGATCATAACTAAACGTGTCAGATACTGAGAAAAGTATAAGTTTTTGCGAGTAACCAATAAACAGTCGACAATCTCGATGGCTCTCATAGTTGGCACGTCGTCGTCTATCTCAATGCCAACACCTTTGTTGCAGTCGAAATGATTTTCGAAAACAAAGTGTTGGAGATGATTCGGAGATTTATTCAAAAACTTGATGCTTTTGAAACCCTTGCATTCGACAAGGGGCAGCAGTTTGAGAAGAGTATCTTGTGCAATGTTGGTTCCGAAATATAGACTCGGCGAAGGACCAGTGTTTGTAGATGCTTTAGCTTAATTGAGTTCTATTTCAGTGTGCATCCTCGAAGAGATAAATTCTCGACAAGTGATGATTCGGATTCAAAGACTTGTGGCGGCAGATGAAAGAGTGATTGATTTTCCGAAATAAATGAAAGATTGAATACTTTGACACCCATATTCAGTATGACTATGGGAATCCATTTTGTGAGAAGCGAAGAGGACTCAGGATTGGATCTCCACATCCATACCACAAATTCTTGTAAACAAAGCATCCTGTTGTCATGGTACCTTTGTAAAGTCCTGTGGAGAGCGGATAAGAATATTTTATTTGCTTTCATGTATAGTGATTCTGGGTTTGTACCGCTCCTCTCGCGAAAGTCAATTTTGGAGCGACTAGTCCAAAGGTAACGCCATGATTTGGACAATACGCTAGTTTTGACTGCGTCGATTTGGGGTAGGAAAGAGAGTATTTGGTGCAATATGGGTTCTGGCAATTCGGATAAACTGTCATCCATGGACAACCCATTTTCTTCTCCTTCTTCTTCATCTATTCTCCTCGCCCGTTTTTCCATGCCTGCATATCAACCATACAACTTTCTTTTTTTGTTTTTTTATTCAGAGTCAATAACTAGGTTTTGATGAGAAACCCTAATTAGGAACTTTTATGAGGGGGAAGGATATATTGTTTCCAATTACTTGACTGTTTCCTTAAAAAAAAAAATAATAATAATAATACAATTTGAATATGACTATGCAAATAACACTCTTTACCCTGAACTTGTTGATATACTAATAAATTATTTTGTTACATCAGTAATAATTTAAGAAGAAATAAAATTCATCCCCCACTTCGTCTTGTCATCAATATATATAATAGTTAGCCTAGGTCTAAAAAGAATTCGTAGAAATTTGAGTGAGATCGTTTGAAAGGTGAGACTTATATGAGTATTAAACCGATAAAATCTCAAAAATTAATATTTTTTAAATATTAATAAAACATATATTTTAATAAAAATATTATCAATAAAAAAAATGGGTAATTGCAAATACTACATAGGAAAAAGTATTTTTTTTAAATACTCTAACAAATGATACAAAATGTTAAATAGTTCAACCATTAATATACAATTACAAAGTTCCCCCTATTAAAAATAATATAATAATAATATCAATAAACAACACACCATCACCACTACTCCATTCAACCTCCCGCCAGCCACCCCGCCGGAGATTTTCCCGGCGACCACCTCCGCAAAATTTTCCGACGAGTTTTTTGTTTTTTTTTTTGCCAAAACACTACAAGAAATGAGATTAAGAAGGAGGACAAAATTGGGAGTACATTGGCGTCGTGCCTCTGGGTAAGACATATAGGCACGACATCCAAAAGACCTTTCAATAGGTTCGATAACCTATTGGAAGGACATTTGTCCTCCAGTAGATAAAAAGACGTTGATATAACCTTTAGGGACGACAATTTGTCCTTCCTATATGATATAATAAGTTGTCCCTATATGTTTACGTTTAGGGACAACATTTTTTCCTTCCTATAGGATATGATAAGTCATTCCTATATGTTTTTTTACCTTAGGGACGACATTTTGTCTTTCCTCCCAAAAAAGAGCATTTAATTAACTTGACCAACCGTAAGTAGCATTTTATTTAATTAATACTTTTATTCATATATGTATCATTTATATTGATGTGTTCAGCAAGTAGATCAGTACTTCGTAACACACAACACAGCCACACACTAAAGTGGTAAAAATTATCATGACTATCTGAAGTTTTAAATGATGATTGCTTTTATTTTACTTTATAATATTATCAAACTAAAATCTATTTACCTACTTCATTCATGTCACCAATGTGTATTTTTGTATTAAAATAATAGTAAATTAAAATGGTTGTAGTAGTTTTTGTGAATAACAGTAAAATGGAGGAGTAGAGAAATTACCTAATAACTTTTGGTTCTTTTCTTTTTTCAGGATATCAATTATGGTGATGGACAAGATATGGACTCGTATTACGAATAAGATGTTCACAGAGTTCAGGCGTGGAGTGATAGAATTTATTAACAAATGTAGGCCTCTTGTGAATAAGAAAGGCTTGATTAAGTGCCCGTGCAATAAATGTTTAAATATTGAGTCTCATAAGTTAGAAGTTGTTCAAATCCATATTCAGAGGTTTGGGTTTGATGCACCGTATGATACTTGGATTCACCACGGTGATTTCTCACCGGAACACCAACCTGGTCCATCACACCAACCTGGTCCGTTAGACGTTGACTTTGAAATGATGGATGACATGAAAAATGTTATGGCAGCCTTGGACCAAGATTATGAGTACGGATCAGATGGCCCTGATGAGCAGTATCGTAACGTGTACGAATATGAATACTAAATTATATCAAGGGGTTTCATCATTCTCTTCGATGGATTTTCTACTAAAGTTGATAAAAGGTAAGTCCTTTTCCAACAAACGCATATAAAATGAATCTCAATTATGTAAAAATAATAGAGTTGATGATAATACTATTACTATATAATCAAAAAACTTCTAAATGATTTTCCAGGAAATCGAATAATCTTTTGTTTAATATATTTACTATCAACGTATCTACTTTTCCAATAATGTATTTTTTTCATGAATTTCAGGTACTATAACCCCCAGTCAATATCTAATAAAGTGTATACGTTGGCGTGTGGATGTGATAAGTTTGCCCAATTATACGTTGGATGTGTAGTGAATGGGTTTCTTTTGGGTTTTTTTTTGCCCAGCAAGAATAAAGTAAGAAATCTCACTATAAAGTAAGAATTTTTTTTACTTTCTCATACATAAAGTATGAAATTTTCACTATAAAGTTGGATTATTTTTTTGAACATAATTTAAGAATATCTTTATTTTAGGAAATCAAGTAAGAAATTTCACTACGAAATAAGAATTTCTCTTACTTTTTCGAACATAAAATAACAAACTTCATTACCTTTTTTAACATAAAGTATAAAATCTCACTATAAAATAATATATAGTTGTATTAAATAAGAAATACATAATAATATTTTTCAATTAAGCAAGATTTTTTTTTCTATTTTTATTTTGGCGATTTTTTTTTAATAAGTAAGAAATACATATCAACATTTGCATATCAAAGCAAGAAACTTTTGCAATCAAATAAAATACTTTTTATCATCAAGTATGAATTTTTGGACATTAAATAAAAATCTGTTACATATAGTAAGAAATATTTCCGAGGAGCGAAAATATTTTTGGACGTTAAGTGAGAAATATTTGGAGATATAGTAAGAAATGTAGAAATATAGTAAGAAATTACTTGGGTTGAAAAAAAAAAACTGACTACACTGACTCCATAGACATGTAGTAAGAAATTCAAACATACAGTAAAAAATTCAGACATATAGTAAGGAATTATCTGGGTTGAAGAAAAAATGACTACACCGACTCCATGGACATATAGTAAGAAATTCGAATATAAAGTAAAAAATTTTCTGGGCGAGAAAATAAAACGTCGAAAATAAATTTCGGCAGACGGAAAATTTTCCAGCCGGCCGGCTGTGGCAGCCAATTATTATTATTCTTATTAATTTTTTTAATAGTAAGGTATTGTGGTATATTCATATCACAATCTTGGACTATTTAGCAAAAAGTAGGCACTATTTGACTTAGAATTGGATGTAGGACTAATTGACAAATGGACCTCCACTTGGAGGACTATTTGACAATTTCCCATAAATGAACTGTGTGAAGCGAAGGTAATCAAGAATTGTTATTAATCAATTTATGATATTCCTAATTTTTTTTTTATAATTATCTTATTATCATAAATTTATTCTTATTTCTTGAACTAATTAGTAGGAATACTTAGTAGGAATACTTAGTAGGAATAAAATTGAAAGAAAATATTAAATTTTTTTAAGAACATAATTAATTTATCACAAAATCACACACCTAAAATGATATTTAATATGAATGTGGGGGAGCATATTTGAACAAAAGTTCTTTGTCATGTGGTGACTTGCCGTGAAACACTCACACAGTGCGAATCAAGCGAGTGTTCCTGTATGTAGAGTAACCAATCACTAGCCAATAGGCTTTTCTCTCATGAGCGGCAACGAGAAGGTTCGGTTCCATAGGATCAATTCAATAATAGACGACTGTTGGCATTCCACTGAAGAGTAACGACAACAAGTGATTGAGTTCAGTAGTTCATCATATAAATTATTGACTCTAGAGATATAGTAATATGGAGAAGACAAAATTGTTTCAAGCACCGATAGAATCGAAAGATAACTTTTGTTGGTTAATGCGATCAGTTCATCGACGGTCAACAAATGGTATTATCATATATAAATGTAGATAGAAAAAGAGGCTACCAAGTGGCATATCAGATCCAGGGCATCCCAATTGGATTTGACTGTGATGACATTTTCTCATTTCGAATCATATTTTGAATACCGAATAATTAATATAATTTGAACAAACTTCATTTTGAAAAGAAACGGTGAGCTCATTCTTATATTAAGTTTTTCATCATAAGCATTCAATCATTTCTTATTAATTATAGCAGAGAATGATATAATTATATATAACAATGTACCTGATTAATGTTGTCCTAAATTATGTGGGTAGAAATGCTACATTAGAATATGACAACGACTACTTAGAATATGTGGACTGTAATGTTACCTTACAATTTGACAGTTGTATTAGGTTAGATGTACTGGATTAGGGTTGACATTCTAACGTACACTAGTACAGTAGAGACATTCTAGAACGGATATTGAAGCATTCTAGATACATCCGTTCTAGAAAGTCAGACTTTCTAGAACGACCCGCACTAGAAAGTCGTATTTCCGATCCTTTATCATCAATCCCTTTCTAGGAATAACTTTCTAAAACGGATTTCAAATATCCATTTTAAAAAGTCTATTTTCTAAAACGAATCTCAAAACATACCTTCTAAAAAGTCTATTTTTCCGAACGGGTTTTAAAAGATCCGTTCTAAAATATTTTTTCCCAGAACGGATTTCAAAACTTACCTTCTAAAAAGTCTATTTTCCAAAACGGATATTGCAAAATACCTTATAGGAGTATGATTCTCATAATGGGTGTACAAGAGTTACCTTCTAGAAAGTAGTAAAATTTTATTTTTTTAAAAAAATGAAAGCAAGTGCACCAAAATTTTCAATACTGGATAGTTTGAATATATTAATTATTTTAAAAAAGAAAACAAAATTAAATAAAAGAAAGAATTTTATCATTAAAGACAATAATAAAAACAAAACATGTAAGTCAATAACTATGATCTTTTAAAATCTTTAAAAATATTCTATACAACAGATTGATAGTCGAATAATAATAATAATAATAATAATAATAATAGTAATAATAATAATAATAATAATAATAATAATAATAATAATAATAGACAAATTCAAATATGATAACTCTCTACAATTGAATGGTCTATCTGCAGAAGGAAAAGAAACTCATATGTAACTTCAATTGGAAACCACAACAAATAATTTTGCAGCTTTTGTAAGAAGAAGAATAACTAGTTCTTTTTGTTCGAACAAGTAACTATTGTACAAGTAACAAGTAACATGACAATATTTATCGGAGCATACAATAACGAAACAAAAAAAAAATAGAACTTAATCTATTTATCACTTACCACTAGTGGAAAAAACTAAATTAGAGTCGCTTCATAAGTGACGCTTCAAAGAGGAACCGTGCAAAGGTGACGCTTATTAGCAATGAACCGCCACTTATAAAAATAAAAAAAATAAAAATTTTGTCCGGGTGGCTCTTATTGATTACCAATCGACACCAATAATAGTAAAAGAGGCAGTTACATTTAAAAGCGACTCCAATCAAGATGGGTAATAAATTTGGCAATCCCGGCTTTGTTGCTTTCCGTGAACAAAATGTCAAGTGTTGTTATAGAAAAGAGAACTATCATCCATTGAAGCAGAGAAACCAAATTGAATAAGAACATCTCTCAATTTTCCAAACCAGGCTCTAGAAGCCTATTTGAGCCCACAATTTGCTTTAGACAGTCTGCACACTTGAAGTTTATCACTATTCTATTCAAAGCCAGGTAGCTGAGCCATGAAGACTTCCCTGTTCAGCTCTCCAATCAAAAAGTCATTATCAACATCCAATTGCTTTATGGACCAATTGCAGTTGACAACTATAGAGAGAGTAATTCTAATAGTGGTAGCTTTCACAAAAGGGTTGAGTGTTTTAGAAAAATCAAACCTGGCACTTGATTGTATCCTTTGGATACTAATACAACCTTAACCGAGCTATTGTTCCATTAGCATGAGTTTTCAGTTTGAAAACCCACTTGCAACCAATCAAAGCTTCTTTACATTTCTGATGAGCTAAGGCCTCAATATAGGAGGAGGGCTCTTTGAAATCAAGGAGCTGTGTGTTGAGCACCTTGGGCTTGTGAATTCCTGATTTGGCCCTTGTTATCATGTTGTGTTTACCTGCAAAAGGGTTAGTAATTTCTCCCGAAGGAAAAGGAGAAGTATGTGTAGGACTCATAAGTGGTAATTCAACAGTGTGAGGAATAGTTGAGAGACTGGATTGACTGGAGGATAGTAGGACTGGATGATGTATTGACTCAAACTTTTGTACACCCCGTCTAAATAAATAATTTAAAAGCACGTCAGTTTGTTCTCAAGTGTACGAGGTAACTGTAGGGTGATAAGTTTGACTCGAGTCGTATCTCTCGAGGAAACAACTGTTCGGTCCTTTCGATATTTTTCTCAATTACGAATAACATACATATACATTTGGGGTTTTAAATGGATTGAATTGATCATTATATCCTAAGCAATAATTAAACTAAAACTAATTAAACTAATTATTTTAACTAAATTATCAATTACGAGCGATAATTAAACTACTTGAACTCAAGAACTAAGAACTAATAGCAACGAATTTAAAAGCATGAATATAATAAATTACCACTAAGCAATGAATAATAAGAATCTAAAATTAATGAATAGCTAAGCATAATCATTCGCATTAATCAACTATATTAACCAATATCCAATAACAAGCATAAACGATTAAGCTAAATAAACTAGTTCTAGCATTAACTAAGCAATTAACTAAGAATTAAACTAACAATTAAACTAGAAATTGACTACTAAATTAACTAAGAGTTTAGAGTACTTATTCGAACTACTAAAAGCAGTAAAAAGCTCCAGCTATTCCGGAGGTTGAACGTTGATCTTGGGCGAAGAATGAATCCCGAACTCGAATTCGATGTTTTGGACGCGTTGTTCTTCGATCCTTGATCTCCGTCTTCAAATCTCGTTATGAGATGTTGGATTATTGTTATTATCAGCTCAAATACCCTAGGGGGTCGTGTGTTCTATTTAAAATCCGAAATATAGAGGGTTTTTATAGATTTTGCATGACTTGGCGCATAAGAAACCCTAAAATCCGAATTCTGGGCCGTCGCGTCGACAGTGCGTCGACGGAGCGTCGAATGACGCGTGCTGGCGCTCGGCGGGTGTCGGCAGTCTTGGTCGGCAGGTGTGCGCATCAGCTGGGCAGGTGCGTCGACGGTGTGCGTCGACATCGACGCTTCAGCAAGTAGCGTCGACAGTGGTGCGTCGACATCGACGCTTCAGCAGGTTGCGTCGACGGAGCGTCGACTGACGCGGTCATGAATCTCTAACATGGCTCACGTTGACAATCGCGTCAGTCGACGCGACTGCACGTTTGTCTCCAATTCTCGATCTTTTGCTACTCGTTTCACCGGAAAGCTTGTTCTTCACTTCTTGAACATCGAACCTCGTCTATTACGCGTTAAACTCTTCCGGTTACTTAGCTGTGAGGTGAAAAACAACGAAATATCACCTACTTGCATCAATTACGATCAAAATGCGGTAAAATAAGCTGAACAAAAAGACATCAAATTGCCCACTAACCATACTCAACCACCCCCCTCCCTAAAAACTTGGCAATCTCCTGATTGTCATAAATATTAAAGAAAATAAAAGTATGGGAGATAAGAAAAT
>BMAC01000203.1:189363-231259 GCA_014905375.1 Phtheirospermum japonicum
AAAGGGTCTTCGTGGGCATTTCCGTGAAAAGTCGGAAGCAAATTAATTTGATGCGGTTTAATCTCTACTTCCCTTGCAGTCGGGCCAAGAACAATTGCAGACCCATAAAGCACAACCTTCGGGCGTTCCAAATCTCGTTGTCGAGGCGCTTGGAGGCGTCTCGGTGCTCTCTCTCGGTGATAGGCAGCCTCATAATTTCCTTCGTAATCTTAGTCATTTAACCATTCATCTACAAACTCTCGTCTCGGGATCGGTCCTTCAGGATAACCTTCATGCACTTCTTCGTCATGTTGAACGTTCCTTCCTCTATTTCCTTGTCGTAGTTGTGGCGGGGCTTGATTGTTTGGTGGTTGATTGTGACCTCCAAGTTATCGTGGCTCGCTTCCATACTCTCCCCGATGACTTTGGAAAGGTAGCTCATTGTCTAGTGCTTCCAACAACTCATCGTGTCCGCTTCCATGACTAGATCGTCCCGCCATGGATTTTGGAATCTCGTCACACACAAAATTCGTATCTAAAGAAGACTCGCTCACGAGAACTTGTTCGGGTCTTGGTCTCGTTGGACGTGTGCGGTGGATGTCGTTGAAGAATGGCGCAAGATCGCGTCGAAGTGATCGTCTACCTTGCATACACTCAACAACGCATCAATGTACCAAGTGGCAAAATTCCAAACCAAGTGCAATTATACAAATAATGACGAAATATAAAATAAAATGAAAAACATCCTTAATTCCTACTCGTTGCTTCCCCGGCAACGGCACCAAATTTTTGACTCAAACTTTTGTGCACCCCGTCTAATATAAATAATTTAAAAGCACTTCAGTTTGCTCGCAAGTGTACGAGGTAACTGTAGGGTGATAAGTTTGACTCGAGTCGTATCTCTCGAGGAAACAACTGTTCGGTCCTTTCGATGTTTTTCTCAATTACGAATAACATACATATACATTTGGGGTTTTAAATGGATTGAATTGATCATTATATCCTAAGCAATAATTAAACTAAAACTAATTAAACTAATTATTTTAACTAAATTATCAATTACGAGCGATAATTAAACTACTTGAACTCAAGAACTAAGAACTAATAGCAACGAATCTAAAAGCATGAATATTATAAATTACCACTAAGCAATGAATCATAAGAATCTAAAATTAACGAATAGCTAAGCATAATCATTCGCATAAATCAACTATATTAACCAATATCCAATAACAAGCATAAACGATTAAGCTAAATAAACTAGTTCTAGCATTAACTAAGCAATTAACTAAGAATTAAACTAACAATTAAACTAGAAATTGACTACTAAATTAACTAAGAGTTTAGAGTACTTATTCGAACTACTAAAAGCAGTAAAAAGCTCCAGCTATTCCGGAGGTTGAACGTTGATCTTGGGCGAAGAATGAATCCCGAACTCGAATTCGATGTTTTGGACGCGTTGTTCTTCGATCCTTGATCTCCGTCTTCAAATCTCGTTATGAGATGTTGGATTATTGTTATTATCAGCTCAAATACCCTAGGGGGTCGTGTGTTCTATTTAAAATCCGAAATATAGAGGGTTTTTATAGATTTTGCATGACTTGGCGCATAAGAAACCCTAAAATCCGAATTCTGGGCCGTCGCGTCGACAGTGCGTCGACGGAGCGTCGAATGACGCGTGCTGGCGCTCGGCGGGTGTCGGCAGTCTTGGTCGGCAGGTGTGCGCATCAGCTGGGCAGGTGCGTCGACGGTGTGCGTCGACATCGACGCTTCAGCAAGTAGCGTCGACAGTGGTGCGTCGACATCGACGCTTCAGCAGGTTGCGTCGACGGAGCGTCGACTGACGCGGTCATGAATCTCTAACATGGCTCACGTTGACAATCGCGTCAGTCGACGCGACTGCACGTTTGTCTCCAATTCTCGATCTTTTGCTACTCGTTTCACCGGAAAGCTTGTTCTTCACTTCTTGAACATCGAACCTCGTCTATTACGCGTTAAACTCTTCCGGTTACTTAGCTGTGAGGTGAAAAACAACGAAATATCACCTACTTGCATCAATTACGATCAAAATGCGGTAAAATAAGCTGGAATTATAAAATTATGGACTTATGCTTAAATCATCCAACTTATACCAAAAACGAATAGAAAAACGAACTAAAAAGCTAATAAAAATAAGGACAATTCTACTCTAATCATGTATAGGGCTGGACTTATGTGAACTATGAGGTTGTGATGAGGTCGCTTGTGATTGTGATGAGATCACATGTGATTGTAGTGAGGTTGTTGGCGATTGTGGTGAGGTCGCATGTGATTATGGTGAGGTTGTTGGTGTTGTAGTAGCTTGGGGAACTGTTATTAGAGGAGGTGGACCAAGTATATATGGTTGATTGTTTGAGCAATATTGAGGTCCAGAATTCTTGGAAAAGGGAAATTTGAGTTCATCAAAGATCACATTTCTTTTAATTATGACCTTTCCATTTGGCAGTAAGACTTTGAATCCCTTATAATGTTCACTGTAACCGATGAAGGTACTAGGTTGAGACCTGAATTGAATTTTGTGTTTATTGAGTGGTCTAAGATGAGGGTTATCTATACACCCAAAGGGTTTAAGATGAGTGTAGTTGGGATTTTGTTGTAGTAAGAGCTGATGAGGGCTTCTGTATTGAATGGTTTTTGAGCGTAGTCTGTTGATGAGGTAGACAGCAGTGGTAAAGGTATCATCCCAACATTTGATTAGTAAATGAGAGTGATAGAGAAGGGAGAGTCCTTTTTCTATAATGTGTATGTATTTCCTTTATGCAATACCATCTTGTTCAGGAGTGTAAGGGCAAGAGATTTTATTATGAATCCCAGAAGAGTGAAACAGGCTTGTGAGAGCTATAAATTCTCCCCCTCCATCACTTTGAACCGACTTGATATTGGATTAAGACTGAGTAAAGATGAGATTATGTAAGTGAGTAAAGGAATTTATCCATTCGAAGATTTTATATGACTAGGACCCTAAACATCCGTATGTATGAGATCAAATGGTTTTGTATATTCATTTTCTGAGAGAAGAAAGGGTAGCTTATGGTTTTCACTGAACCGCCTTTAATTAACAGCCTTAGAAATTTGTTTCTGTAGTAGTGAATTCAAAGTAGTATTTTACCGAGAGGAACACCTAGGGAGATATTGCCCTCGTAAATCCCGAGGGCATTACCGACAGGAATCATTACCGAAGGTCAATATCTTCATTAAAGCTCCCTTCGGAAACACGGCGCCAATGTTTGTCGCTATTATTATCGAAGGTAATACCGAAGATTTTCCGAGGGTAAATTTACCGACAACATCAACCCCTTGGAAACACTAAGGGGAAATATATCCCCTCAGGAATTTTTGAGGGGAATTCGCTCCCCTCAGTTTCTTTGAGATTTAAAAAATAAAATGCAAAAATAGAAAGAAGAAAAAAGTATGGTAACGTAAAAATAAACTATATCTTATTATTTTAAGCACATGGGGTGATTTTGACCTGGGTTTACTAGAGAAATATCAAATTATTTGGGCGACATTCTTGAGCACAAGGGTTTAGTGCAGTTGTTTTTTGGGACATGAAAGAAGAAGATGAAAGCTTGTAAGTTTTGATACACATGTTTGAATCTGGGAAAACAAAAAAGAAAAAAGTGAAATAGATTTAAGTTCAGAAAAGGGTTGAACCATTTAAAGGGTACAGAGGTATTAAAACCGAGGGATATGGTTTAGAATGAAGTTTCACTTCTTCTTCTTACCCTGCACACACCAACACGTTAGAAAGGACCACCGGTGGTTTTCCGGTGGAAACCTCTCCGATGCTTAAGTCAGAAAGCGTATGAGGTTCCAGGAAGCAAAGAAGGACTGCACAAAAGAATGACATACCTCTCTCAGCCTTGGGGCTGAGATATTTATAGTTTTTCCCAGTGGGGACCCCTTCCGGGATCTCGGAAACAAAGGCCGCGAATCAGGGGCCGTTAAGGCAACAAACTCTGACAAGTGGTCCCACTTGTGTCCTCAATGGGGGTCAGGAGGCCAGGTCTACCCTGGGCCTGCTCTTCCCTCTTTCCTATCGACAATTCTGTCCAGCTCGGGACAATTCCTGGGCTGGGGTGATCCCCTCTCTAATCCATTATGCTTTTTAAGAAAGGCCAGGTCAAACCTTACTAAGGTTTAAACTGTCCTAACCTCCTTTCTCTGGCTATCTTGGTCTAGGTCTATCCCAATCCTGGTCTAACCTATTCATGCCCCATCAACTCCTCCCCCCGAAATGGTTGGGATAGAGTTGTATCATTCAAGATCTCCCAGGAATAAATAAGGCCCCACTTGTCTTTTATTACTTCTCGTACTGGTACGAATCTCAAGAAATCCGCCTGACAACCAGGCCTAATCATTGGCATTAGTGGTGTCGGCCCATGTTCCCAATGGTTAATATTCCCACACGTCTCTCAGAGTACTGACAAGTCAGCGGCGTGTGACCTACCCTAGGACGATTGGCCTTCCAGCTCATCTTCTAGGGTACTGTTTTGTTGGGATTTGATGGTGCCGTCGCGCAGCGGAAAACAAAATTTTTTTTAAATATAAGGAATTTTGAATCATATTCAAATTGACGACGGCCCATTTTAATTTCAATTAATTCAAACAATGTTTTAAGTTTCTTTTCAATGAAACAATTCGATTTTCATAAAATCAAACGAGCATGATACGTTTCTATTAATCACATATATATAACAATTATATATATATTTATTAATATATTAATCATGTACATATAATTATATATTATATATATACATTAACAATATATATATATATAATATACTACATTCATGCATAATAATATATATACAATATCATCTACCATATATATATATACATGGCATGCAACATAAACTTTATAATATATATATACGTAAGTAATACACACAGTACACATATATGTATGATATGTACTACAATACATGCAGCAACAACATATATATATATATATATATATATATACGAATAGCCATGTACCCCACTACGAAGGAGGAACGAGGCGGCTGGAGCTCCGACGACGAAGCGGCACGACGGCAGGCTACGGCTCACAGCGGCACGACGGCAGGCTCCTCGACTGCGGCAACTCCGGCGATGAAGCAGGAGCAGGCTACGGCTCACAGCGGCAGGATGGCAGCGGGCTGTCGGGGAGTGGTGAATCCGGCTGTGGCGCGACGACACGACGGAAACGGCACACAGCGGCGGGATTGCAGCGGGCTGTCGGGGACTCCGGCTGTGGCGCGACAACACGACTGCGGTGACGGCGCTGCTCACAACGGAGGAACAGCGGGACGGCGGGGCTCCGGCTACGACAACAGCAGGAAGCAGCGCTGTCGGGGGAACGGCGACTCCGGCCAATGGCGCGACGACAGCAGCGGGAAACGGCACACGGCAGCGGCGATACGGCAGCTGTGGCGGCTGCGACGCGTCTCCGACGAATTGGTGTCACACACCGAATGTCCCAATCTCCTCGCGACGAAGCACTAGATACGTCGAGAGCTCGAGAACGACGGATAAAAACGACGACCGAACGTTTCGGTGGCATCGGCCGACGGCAAGCGACGGCTTGGCAGGAGAAGGACGGCTGGTAGGGTTTTCAAAAAAAAACTTGGTTCTGTTATTGTTTTTCCCGTCTCCCACTCTATCAAACCCTTCTCCCTTTTTCTTTTAAGTTTTTTTTTTTTAATTAAAGGGCTCAAGCCCAATTACTTTGTGGGCTGGCCCAATTACAAAATCAAAAAAAAAAAAAAAAACCCCAACATTTTAATTATTTAAAGAGCACAAGCCCAATTCAAAATGGGCTACAAGGACTGGCCCAATTAAAATTAAAACAAACCTTTTAATTTAAAAAAAAAACACCGGCCCGATAACTTTAAAGGCTTATTGGGCCGACCAAATTTTAAATCAAAAACCCATTGGAATTAAATCATTTCTCACAAACGATAGCTCCGAAAAATATAATAATTATATTTTCGCATTCAGAATAATTTTCTCGTATTTTTCTCAATTCATAATCACAATTACGAACCTTAGATTCAATCATATTGACATCCAACTATGCTAAAATTAACAATTAATTTCTAGCTATCGTTTTCAATAATCAGGAAACACGTGGTGTGACCCTCAATGGTTCAGGTGTAAGCTAGCCGTGGGTTCACAACACATTGTGATTCGAACAACACATTGTTCTTATATGAACTCGTCCCTAAGAGTCTCTGATTAAATAAAACTCATTTTACTTAATCACTGGTCAAACCAGAACCCAACGAATTATGAGAGGCGCCTAGCAACAACGCATCACAATTCCCTAGATACAAATGAAGTGCCTGCAAGAACCTTGTGATATAGCTTATATGTACAGTACGATCCCTTCGCGATCTATGTCCCGATTGAACAAGAGGTATTGGTTCATCGAGACCTCTTTCTAGTTCAATAACTGTGTGTACGTTCTAGTTTCAAGATAATCCGTTCGTGTGTGACTTAGAGAAACACATTTCTCTAAACACCCCAATATCAGCTCTGGCCATGTGAACGTTGCCCCTTTTGATTGGCCTCCAAAGAGACACAGAGACAGGTCACAGCATAGCTTGTCCACTAGTGAAGTCACGGTGAGGTCTGGGTCTTAAGGATTAATGTTGTACGCTATACCATAGAAATCATCTACTCGATGAGTGGGAACCACTTAGAGATTTCTAGGCGAGGGAGTTCAGTGAACTCATCTTATGAGCACCTACTTATGTATGTCGATGTCCAGACACCGTGACCGATGAGATGCGGTTCACATACACTAAGTACTAGTCTTAATGGGAAAGTCCTGTATCCTCATTATGGCGTAACCCTTTGACTAGGAACAAGTTCGACGAGTTACATTACGTGCTGTATTATCTCACGGTTCTGCTAGACCAATCCACCGTAATAAAGTAACTTCATCAGGACCATACCTATGCAACTAGCATGGGATAAAAGATATGGAATGCCAATATATATAAAAGATATTATTACGAATAAAAAACTGATTGTATTACAAGAGAATGGTCAGAACATAGCCACAAGTTGGCTTGTTGGTCACCTTATTCTAAAATGTTTGTCTGCCCGTATTAAATGAGGGGATCCCATCAAATCCCGCTTTTTTCTCGATTTTCATTTTTTTGAATTTATCAACTTACCTTTTATTCCTGCCGGGCTTCTTCTTTCTCTCACTTTCACACTTCTGTTTTGAAAATTTCTCAAGCTCTCTCTATCTTCCCCAGTATTCCGGTGAACTTTCCAACTTAGTTCTCAATCCCTTTTCTCCGGCAACCTTCGTAGATCAGGTACTCCTCTCAACCTTTACTTTTTACAATCTCTGATAATGTCAGCGTCTCTTTCTCCCCCGGCGGTGGGAACCTCTCTTCCTCCGTCGCCTATCGCCCCCGAAGCGGCAGTGATCTCATCATCCTCGCCGTCCACCTCTCTGGTGGCAGTGGTAGCTTCTCCCTCTTTGCAACCTGCCTATCCAGAGACGGCAACAGTCTCCTTGTCTCCGTCACCATTTTCGGCAGCCGCTACAGCTTCTTCTTCTTCAGGGGGTTTAGAATATCCCCCGGCGAACTCTGAGCATCCCCAGGTCACTTCCATTCTTAGTGATAGGCCCGTTGAGGAATTTCGTTACAAATATAAATTCCCAGAACGATTTTACACTCATAATCCTCCGGCAGGCACCTTGGCGTGTCAGGCGCCGGCCGACTGGCTGACGTTCTATGCCGACCAGTTTCAGGCGGGTCTGCGCTTGCCGATAAACCCTATGGTTCTAGAAATCGCCACTCTGTATAAAATCCCCATTTTCCAATTCACCCCTAAGTCTTTCAGGATCATGGTATGCTACAATCTAGCCATGCGTTACACCGGCCTTGATCCCACAGCTCGTACCTTCTTCCAGCTCTTCCAAGCGAAGAGCTCTTTCCCGGGCTGCTTCTATCTTACCGCCAGACCTAGCGTTCACTTCTTATTCAAAATCCCTTCCTCCAACAAGTACTGGAGAAAGAAATTTTTCTTCGTTCACTGTGTCGGGGACTGTGGCTTCGACCCTAAACCTATTGAGAAGCTGCCTTCTTATCCACCTCTGTCCTCGATAGACAGACCTTCCCTTATTCAAAAATTCATATCCACCCTTAATGGGAATCCCATAAACGTTTCAAAACTCCTTCTCCCTTTTGTTTTTGACTTTTCAACGAAAGAGCAAAGACGGGACCCTTACCCCCCGAGATTGGTAAAGTTCCTTTGGTCCTGGTAAAGTTACCCCTTCTCTTTTCAGAAAAAATGATGCGCCAGATGTTCGAAGCGGCGGCCAAGGAAGGGACTGAGGTTGCTTCAGAGCCTCGAGTCAAAGATGCAGGAACTCCTTCTTCTCCTCAAATCCAGAGCTCCCAACCTGCTCAGCCCCTTGCACGCCCTCCGCCAGCAACACGCTCCACCTCCGAGACTGAGGAGGATGAGGTTCCTCTATCTAAGAGGCCTCGCACCAGCCGAAGCAGGGGTACTACCCCCAACGCAACGCCAGCTACGCCCATTACTCGCAGTGCAAGTCCCCCTAATAGGACCTCCGTCTTGAACTGTTCTGGCGACATGGCAGTTCGGCATGTGAGTGGGCAGTGCGCGCCCGAAGACATGCGGATCCTTGAGAAGATGAGAGACTGCGAATTGCTGGAGTCGTGGTGCCAAGATGAGGCTCGGGTAAATCCCTCACTACCCCTTCTTTCCTTTTCCTTTCTTTTTCTTCTTTCTCATGTCTATGTTCTAACTCTTTTCTTTGTATCCAGTTTGAGGCTAAGAGAGCCCTCTTGGCCATTAGGGCGACCCGGTCTATGACCCAGCCTGACATCCTCAGGGAGAACAAGACTCTGCAAGAGAGAGCGCAGCGTTATCGGGCTTCGGCTAAGGAGAGGATAGCCGAGATAAAGATGGCGAGGGAAGAACTGGCCGAAATGAAGAAGGCTCAAGACAAGATGCTGGAGAGAGCTCGTTCCGAGGCAAGCGACGAGGCTCTTGCAGAGGCGAGGAGTTTAGCGGACGAGACCTTGGCCAAGGATAAAGAAGAGTGGAGAACTGAATTCTTGAACTCCGAAGAGGGCATGCGGCTGGTTCAAGCCAACAGGGAGGTAGCACAGAAAGCCTTCCTAGGCTCCAAGGAGCTATTCTCTCTGCTCTTTCCAGAGGCGGTTGTCTATTACAACTACGGTTTAGACGAGCAAGCCAAGTGGACCCAGGACAACCCTGGGGCCCTTTTTGATCGAAAACTGCCTTTGAAGAGCCCTCCTGAGCCCACCTCCTTTGCCTACGCTCCTGAGCAAGATCGCTTTAACACTGTTGGGGCTGCGGAGTTTGCCGAGCATGTCTTCTCAGTCCTTAATTCCCTCACGCCTGAACAGTCTCAGCTAGACCTGGCTCTTGCTGTGGTTCCTCAACCTGCTTCTTCTCCTTCCCTAACCTTTGCAGGTTTGGGTGAGCTGCCAGGTGGGGCTCTCCAGGCGCCCTATCTGAAAATGCTGTCGACCAACTGGCTGCAGAGCTTGATGCTGAGATAGAGGCTGAGACTTAGCGTTTTTTAGGACTTTTGTCTTCTTACTCCAGACAGACTTTTAGTTAGCCTATGTGGCTGGTCTGGCTCTTGCTATTTCCCTTGAATTTGTAAACAATTTCCATTAATGAATATGTTTTGTCTTATTCCGACTCTTGAATTTTTAGGGTTTCCTGATTTTTCGGAAACCCTAGTACTTTTGATTCCATTTGCACATGCTTTTATTCCCTTTAAATACGTTCATATATTCATCATTTTTCTTCAGTTTTTGCGATGGCTTCATCCCCTCTTCTCCAAGAACTTGATATCACCAAGCGAAAAAACATCTCTTTGATCATTGAAAACTTCAAGCTTTCTGACAAGCTAGTCATGCTCGGAGAAAAAATAAGCTACCTTTATCGTCTTCTGGAGAGGAAAAGGAAAAAGAAGCGCCATTACAAAAGAGAATAGGCTGAGCTCCGGCAAGTTAACCGCCAGCTGCAGGAAGAGAAAGCCGATCTAGCCGAATCGGTGAATCGCCTGACTATTACCGCCGGCGAGGCCCACACTCTTTCTGAGCGTGCCAGCAAGAATCGTCAGTGCTACCACGAAACTGAGAGTGAACTTTGGCGTGTTCGTCGAGCTCTGGCTTCAGATCGGAGAGCTTCAGGCTCTCATGGATAAATGCTTTCTGGGCCTTCATGTTGATTTTGCCCATGTTCCTGCTTTTTCACTTACCTGTATTTGTAATCACTTTTCGCAAGCTTTATGTATCCATTTTTGAGTAAAAAGGTATATCCTTTCTGAGAATGTTTTCAATTGTCCTTGTTTATTTCCTAATCATTTTAATCGAATTAGGGCTTTTCCCAATATTAGCCAATCTCGGCTCTCTAGACTTATCGTTAAATCTAGCTCCTTATACCGGTTAGCTTGGGTACATGGGGAATCCGCTCTTATCTAATCCGAGCTTATACCGATAGTCAGGTCATGAAATATTATGGGCATCCGCCCTTAACCAATCGAGGCCTTAACTGACCATAAGGTCAGTGAAATTGGGCATCCGCCCTTATCCAGTCCTGGCGTAAACTAACAATCAGGTCAGGAAAGACCATGGGCAGCCGCCCTTAGCCAATCCTGGCTTAAACTGACAATCAGGTCAGGAAAAATCATGGACAGCCGCCCTTAGCCAATCCTGGCTTAAACTGACAATCAGGTCAGGAAAAATCATGGGCAGCCGCCCTTAGCCAATCCTGGCTTAAACTGACAATCAGGTCAGGAAAAATCATGGGCAGCCGCCCTTAGACAATCCTGGCTTTTGTAAAGACACATTTTGCTTGACAAAAATAATCCTGCATCATTCATATTAATAGAAATCAGAAAATTATAATCATACATAAAATTTTCGTAAGTTTGCAATATTCCATGCGCGAGGAATTTCGATTCCATCCAGCTCTTCCAGCTTGTAAGCTCCGCCTGCTAGGACCTCGGTGACTCAGAGTGGTCCTTGCCACACAGAACCCAGCTTTCCTTTAGCCTTCCCTAGATCAGCTCTTCTTAATACCAGATCTTCGACCTGGAAATGCCTTTTAATTACAGACTTATCGTATGTCGCTTTGATTCTCCCCTTGATGTGTGCCATTCTGACAACAGCTTTCTCCCTTTTCTCCTCAATCAAGTCCCGAGCATCTTGAACTAATAGCTCATTTTGTTCTTCTACGAAATTCTGGACCCGATGAGTTTCTATACTAATCTCGGCGGGGACCATAGCATCCATACCATAAACTAGACTAAACGGCATTTCCCCCTGTGCTCTCCTTGGGATTAGTTCTATATGCCCATAGAGTGGAGTTAAGCTCGTCGACCCATCTACCTCCAACTCTGTCCAGACGCATTTTAATTCCTTGGACCAGTATGCGGTTAGTCAACTCAACTTGACCATTGGTCTTTGGGTGGTAGACGGATGTGAAATGCTGGTTGATCTTCATTTTCACACACCAAGCTTTGATTTTGGCGCCCATGAACTGGGTACCATTATCCGAGACTAAGATCCTGGGAATACCAAATCTGCACACAATGTTTTTCCATTAAAGCTTCATGACCGCACCCTCTGTGATTTTTGCCAAGGCCCCTGCCTCCACCCATTTACTAAAATAATCAATTACCACTATTAAGAATTTCTTTTGGGCAGGAGCCATGGGAAAGGGGCCAACCAAATCGATTCCCCACTTGGCAAACGGACAAGGAGAGCTCATCGTTATGAGCTCTTCCGCGGGCTTGTATATCAATGATGAATTCTTCTGGCATTTTTCGCAAGTACGCACAAAATCCTCTGCCTCTTTTCGCAGTTGTGGCCAGAAATACCCCGCTCGTAAGATCTTGCTTGAGAGAGCTCTAGCACCCATATGGTTGCCACTACACCCCTCGTAGACTTCCTTAAGGACATGGGCTCCTTCTTCTCGGCTCAGGCATCATAAGAGGGGCTGCCCAAATCCTCTCTGAAATAGCTCTCCTTTAATCAAGTAGAATCGGGCAGCCCTGGTTCTCACCTTGATCGATTCATTCTTATCTTCTGGTAGTGCTCCCGCTTCCAAATAAGCTTTTATGGGGGAATGCCAGTCATCTCTCTCATTTACCGAGCACACCTGCTCTGTCCCAAACTCTGTATCTGCTTTTAGTAGGGTGATCACGCTTTCCTGGCAATCCGTAGCCGAGCTAGCTACCTTCGCCAGATAGTCAGCTCTTCCGTTCTCTTCTTTAGGGATTTGAAGGACTACCAGGGCCCTAATTTCCCTAGCAAGTTCTCTAAACTTAGCTAGGTACTTCTTCATGCTCTCTTCCCTTGTCTCAAAATCCCTGCTTATTTGCTTGCAGACCAGCTGAGAATCCACCCTAGCACATATCTGCTCTGCCCCTAAATCTTTCGCCATCTGGATTCCTCTGAGGAGGGCCTCATACTCAGCTACGTTGTTGGACAGCGCATAGTTCAAACATATGGCATACTCGGTGGATACACCCGCCGGGTCTATTAAGACTATTCCTGCCCCACAGCCCTGATTTCCTACAGAGCCGTCCGTGAATATTGTCCATTCTTTCACCTCGTCAGGAGGACCGGCCATTTCTTGCATGAAGTCAGCCAGTGCTTGAGCTTTAATAGCTGTTCTAGCCTCGAACGTGATATCAAACTCACCGAGCTCAATTATCCATTTGACAAGCCTTCCTGACACTTCTGAGTTATCCATTATAGCTTTTAGTGACAAGTTGGTCCGCACAACTATGCCATGCGAGAGGAAATATGGGCGCAGTTTATGAGCCGTGCCGACCAGAGCCAACATTGCTCGCTCAACCTCCACATATCTTACCTCTGCCTCATGCAAAACCTTGCTCCAAAAATAGACTGGTCTCTGCATCTTGCCCTCTTCTCTTAGTAGGACAGAGCTGACTGCCTGTTACCCTACGGATAAGTATAGGATTAAATGCTCATCTTGGACAAGCTTTGTGAGCAAGGCCATACCAGCTAAGTGCTCTTTCAATAGCCTAAACGCATCTTCACATTCATCAGTCCATTGAAACTTATCCTTCTTACGTAAGGCTTGAAAAAATGGCAAGCTCTTCTCAACCGAGCGCGAAACAAACCGACTTAAAGAATTAATTCGCCCTGTCATGCACTGCGTCTCTTTGATATTTCTCGGAGCTTGCATATCCATTATAGCTCTAACCTTTTTCGGATTAGCTTCAATACCCTTCTCCGTTACCATGTAACCCAGGAACTTGCCGGCTCGGACCCCAAATGTGCACTTCTTGGGATTAAGTTTCATTTTGTACCTTCTCAAGGTATCAAAGGTTTCTCTCAAATCGTTCACATGTGAGGTTGCTTGGATGCTTTTGACCAACATTTCATCCACATATACCTCCATGTTTCTCCCAAGCTGTTCCTTGGACATCTTGTCCACTAGCCTCTGATACGTGGCCCCTGCGTTTTTGAGCCCAAATGGCATGACCACGTAACAGTATGTTCCTTTCGGGGTTATGAAACTAACCCTCTTCCAGTCTTCTTTGGCTAGACGGATCTGGTGGTAGCCCTGCGAGGCATCCATCATACTCAAGAGCTCACAGCCGGAGGTGGAATCAACCAGCTGGTCTATCCTCGGCAGCGGATAATGATCTTTTGGGCAGGCCTTGTTTAGGTCACGGAAATCTATGTACATTCGCCAATCGTCTTTCTTCGGTACCAGAACTGCATTGGAGAGCCATTCCGGAAATTATATTTCTTGGATGTGCCCGGCTTTTAAGAGTTTATCCACCTCGGCTTCTATAATGGCCTCCTTCTCTGGCGCAAAATTACGTTTCTTCTGTTTGACCGGTTTTACTCCCGGACTGATGTTAAGGCGGTGTTCGGTCACGTCCGGATCAATCCCCACGAGGTCTTGGGGAGATCAGGCAAAGACATCTGCACTGTCCCTTAACAATGACACCAGGTCTGTCAGGATCTCTGGACTAAGAGTTGTTCCCACACGGAGGATTCGGCTCTCATCCCCTGGCACCAGCTCTACCATCATCAATCCCTCCTCTCTCTGGGCCAGACCTGTCTTGGGTTGCTCTGTACTAGCTCTTTTTTGCTGTCGCTCATCTTCGTTGCGTCTGATGCATTCCACATACGTCTGCCTGGATGCATATTGATAACCTCTGACCTCACCCGTTCCATCTTCCGCCGGAAATTTCATCTTCATATGATATACTGAAATTACGGCCTGGAATTGGCTCAGAGATGGCTGTCCAAGCATGACGTTATATGAGGACGGTGCATCGACTACCAGAAATTGCACTATTCTGGTTAACCTATACGGTTCCTCCCCTAGTGTTACGAGGAGCCTGACCGCCCCTAAAGGTTTCAGGGCTCCTCCCGCAAACCCCACTAGTGAGGTAGTAACCTCTTCTAACTCAACATCCAACTTTAACTGTTGAAAACAATCATAAAACAAAATATCAGCAGAGCTAACTGTATCCACAAAAATTCGCCTCACGTTAAAATTGGCGATGGTAGCTGTTATAACTAGAGCATCCATGTGGGGGGCCAAAATGCCATCACCATCCTCTGATTCAAAGCAGATATTCGGGGTAGAAGCCATCTGCCCAACTTCACGGGATTTACGGACAAGATCTCTCGCAGATCGAACGTAGCTATGTTGCATTCGCTTGGAGTGATCTTCCCATTCACCACCAGTAATCATCTGGATTTCTCCATGAATGACCTGGGCCTGATCATTCCGTCCTCCCTCATTACGCCCTCTGTCCTGATCTCTTTTATTCTGCTGAGGTCGATCACGGCTGCTATGGCCAGACCTAGCTTCCTCCTTTCTCATGCGCACGTATTCCGTCAGGTGCCCCGCCCGAGCCATTCTCTCAAGTTCATCCTTCAAATGAGTGCATTGGTCTGTATCATGCCCATACTTGTTATGGAAGCAGCAGAATCGGTCAGACCTTTCCTTCCTGGGCTTCTGTGAGTAAGTCTTAGGCCATTTCAGGTCTGGGTGCCTCTCTATTGCTTGTAAGATTTCGCCCTCCGGCGTTGCCAGAGGCGTATATTTGTCGAAACGAGGTCTCCCCCCAGACAGGTCTGCCCTGGACTTCTTCACTAGTGCCCTATCCTCTCTGTCATATCTCTCCCTTTTCTTTTCTCCTTCATCCTTGATTTTCAAGGCCTCCTCCAAGTGAATGTATTTTTCAGCTCTCTCCAAGAGCTCCCCAAACTTCAGAGCTGGTTTCACAACCAACGATTGGAAAAATTCACCCCTCTGGAGGCCTTGTGCAAGAGCATTAACCAAGATCTCCTCCGACGCAGAAGGCACCTCGAGTTTTGCATTAGTGAAACGATTAATATAAGCGCGTAAACTCTCACCCTCCTTCTGTTTTAAGCTAAACAGCTCAAGAGGCATCTTCTGATATTCTCGGTAGCTGGTGAATTGATGCAGGAAGGCTGAACTGAATTCGTCGAAATTGCTGATGGAACGCGGCGGCAACTGGCTAAACCAGAGTTGTGCTGACTTGGTGAAAGTCATCGGGAAGACCTGACACATAACAGCATCCGAGAATTTATGCAGCGCCGCTGCTATTTCAAAGCGGCTGAGATGGTCCCATGGATCCGTGGTTCCGTTGTACTCAAATCCTAAAGATCGATATGAAGCCGGCACATCGTCGCGCATGACCTCCTCCGTGAACGGAGTGCCTCGCCGCGCCGGCACCACGCCTGCACCTATCATCTTCTTTTTGAACTCTCGCACCTCCTTCTGCAGGCTTTTCATCTGCTCAGCCAGGCCTGGATTAGTCTGACTCGACGTCTCACTGTCGGAAGTGGAGAAGTGCTCCTCTTTGTCTTAGAGGGGAGTCTGGTCCGTGCGCTGGTGGCGTAACGGCTCCATTTCTGCCAGCGGGACCGTCCGATCTGGTCGTACGCCGGACGGCGGCGTTGACATCTCTGCGAACTTCATCTCCACAGCTGTTTCTACGGCCTTGCCGATGAGCTCAGACAACTGCCTAAGGAGGACGTCGTTTAACAATCCACCAGCGGATGGCGTTGATCCGCCGGAGGGAGGCGGCATGGTGCCTGATCAAACTGCAGCTGATGGCTTTGCCCCCTCGGGCCTCGCCGTTGACGTTTCTGCCGATCGTGGCATACCCCACGGCGTGGTGGAGCTGGGGGTTCCACCGAGCTCCCCCACCAAGTTTCGTCGCAAACCATCTGAAGCCATAGAAAATCCTCACGTCTTAGCTTGATCGATGTTCCCACGAACGGCGCCAATTGTTTCGACCCAAAATATGATGAACACCAACACCTGAAACCTGCACTTCTTCTTCTTACCCTGCACACACCAACACGTTAGAAAGGACCACCGGTAGTTTTCTGGTGGAAACCTCTCCGATACTTAAGTCAGAAAGCGTATGAGGTATTTTCCAGGAAGTAAAGAAGGAATGCACAAAAGAATGACATACCTCTCTCAACTTTGGGGTTGAGATATTTATAGTTTTTCCCAATGGGGACCCCTTCCGGGATTTCGGAAACAAAGGCCGCGAATCAGGGGCCGTTAAGGCAACAAACTCTGACAAGTGGTCCCACGTGTCTCCTCAATGGGGGTCAGGAGGCCAGGTCTACCCTGGGCCCGCTCTTCCCTCTTTCCTATCGACAATTCTGTTCAGCTCAGGACAATTACTGGGCTGGGGTGATCCCCTCTCTAATCCATTATGCTTTTTAAGAAAGGACAGGTCAAACCTTACTAAAGTTTAAACTGTCCTGACCTCCTTTCTCTGGCTATCTTGGTCCAGGTCTATCCCAATCCTGATCTAACCTATTCATACCCCATCACTATTCTCATATTCACTTTTGAGCATTTGTTACGTATGCATTTTTCTTTTTCGACATTGTAGAAACGAACTATTGGAATTTAGGAATAAGAGAGTAAAATTTATCGAGGATTGCTCACTTATATAATTTGTAATAGTACTTATACTTTAGAATTTAATGATTAAAAAAAGTGTACTTTATTCAAACTAGTTTGTACATATTGTATTTTGTTCTTTCTAATATCATAAGAATATCTCAAGTTCATTTACTGTGACCATAATAACAGAATTTAATGATTAAAAAAAGTGTACTTTATTCAAACTAGTTTGTACATATTGTATTTTGGTCTTTCTAATATCATAAGAATATCTCAAGTTCATTTACTGTGACCATAATAACAGTATAAAAGAAGTTGATGATCAAAAATATGGATAATGAACAAAAATTAATTTCATGATGAATTTAATAAAATTTTAGGACCATTAATGCGGCTCATGAAAATTTTGAATGTGACGGTCTAATGTGAACCGTCAATATGGTGACATCTAGATTGGGGTATTTTTGCATGATTCGATTCTGTAGAAGTTTCACCGATTTAATTTGAGTTTCATACTTAGATTTTGTTTTATATAAATTTTAAATTAAATCGTATATGATTTAGTCTTGATCTGAAGCAATTATAGTCTTGCGTTTTATTCGGTTGAGGTTCTTAATTTACTCGTTAGAGTTTATTTATAAATATTTATCAAACTTACATTTTAGATAGTCTTATTTGAGTAACATGTCTGGAAATATAAATTAGCATACATTGAATTCATTCTTGCCTGGGGAAGTAAAAAGACAATTTTCTTTAGTTAACTCTAGAAACGAGTGAAAATGTACATCTAATTTATAATTCGATTATACATTAGTCACTCGCTAATGAATTAATAAGTAGGTGAGTAAATTCATGTAATTGGAAAGGTTAAAGAAAGGCAAAAATATTTTTTTAGTTCGGTGAGTGACCACTTTTTGACATTTAGTCCGGTTTTTTGTCACACTTGAAAATTAGTCCACTAAGTGGAGTAATTGCTGATTTTTGGTCCAATGACCAAAAATCAGCATTTAGTTCACTTAGTGGACTAATTTTCAAGTGTGATCCAAAATTGAACTAAAAGTCAAAGAGTGGTCACTTACCGGACTAAAAGAATAATTTTATTTTGGCGAGTAAGTGTAATAAGGAAGCAATTGTCCAAAAAAGTATGATATAGGTAAAAATAAAAATGAAATATATGTGAGAAAAAGATCTCTATTTATTTTTTTATTTTTTTTAGATTGTAGGTTTTTATTTTATTCTATTACTTATTTATAAATTGTAAGTTTTTATTCTATTGCTTATTTATCAAAATGTTCGAATATATGAGTTTTGTTCGAGAAACCAGAGACGAACACCCCTATTTTGTATTTATTTTTATCTTTTACCGTCTAGATCCGTCACTTACCTTTCACCACCCACCAACGTTTTTTCTTCTTCCTGTTTGGCGGTGGCACAATGACGACACCTATGGCGGTGACGACGACGGTGTGATGGGTGACGCTAATGGAAGAGTTGGAGTGGTGGTGGAGGGTTGAATGGGATGATATCTTTGGGTATTTAGTATTCGTGGGATAATTTTGACATTTTGTTGAGTTTTTTTATGGGGTGAACTCGTAAATAAATGGGGTGTGTATATTCACACTCTAAAACAAATTAAATGTTAATAACTCCACGTTTATATAGTATGAAATAGTTTTTTGCAGATTACATTATATATCTAACTATAGTTTATCTTATTATCATCACACATATCAATAGTTTTAAACTAAGCAAAATTATTTTTTTTAGTCCGGTAAGTGGCCACTCTTTGACTTTTAGTCCGGTTTTATATCACACTTGAAAATTAGTCCACTAAGTGGACTAAATGCTGATTCTTGGTCCAGTGACCTTCAGTTTTCAGTTTTTCCGGTAAAGATGACCTGCTCTAGGCGGTCACTGGACCAAAAATCAGCATTTAGTCCAACTTAATGGACTAATTTTTAAGTGTGACCAAAAACTGGACTAAATATTAAAGAGTGGTCACTTATCGAACTAAAAAAATATTTTTGCCGAAAAAAAAATATACCTAATTCGAGTTATGAATTGTACTACGGAGGTTGAATCCATATGAAATTCTTATTCAATGGACAACTCAAAACGCGAGAGTAAATCAGTGTATAACAGAGCCATTCCTCATTTATAATGAAATAATATTGAAATTAATAAATGAGATAAAATAAATGTAAAGCTTTTGATTATTTATTCAATTTATTGGAGTTTCTAATTATAGGTTCATAGTTTCTGATACACCTTCTAATAGAGTTTCTAATAGAGTGGGTTAGAAATATAAATTTGAATTGTTATTGGTAGATGGAAAATACTACCCTTGTTCGAGGACTAATTATAAATATTCATATAAAATATTTAAATTTATAAGATAATCATGTGTTATGATAGTTTTATACTAGCTAGGAAAAGGTTTCCTCATAGATAGAGATATGTAAGATAATATATCCCTATAAAAAGAAGAGATTAATCAATATTAACGTAATTATTTTCTTCCAAGTTATATCTTATCTAAAGACGGTCATTGGCGTGTGACGATCAAGGAGCAATAAGGTATCTCTTTGAATATTGCATTATTTACGATATAAGTTGTTTCGCTTCAGCTATTAATTGATTTTATCAAATTCGATTTTCTTCAAAACTACCTAGAAAGCGGCAATCATGATATGAAAAATAATGCGAGGGTGAGATGTATTTAAATAATTATTTTATAATTTTGAAGTAATTGCAGGTATTTTCTTTCTTTCTTCTTTTTTTTTTTTTTTTTTTTTTGTAGTTTTTTCTTTGTTTATGTAATATTTATTTATTTTGAAAAGTGAGAAGTTTGTATTAATTAGGTGAAACAATTTAATTTACTTCTTTCTTATCCGGATTTCTTTTTCAAAAGTCTGTTCATGAATCTCTTATTCAACATTGCTATGTAAATATTTAATCCTAGTGTGAAGTCCATATTTGATGCAGCCAGCATAAAAATGGCGAAAAGGACTACATTCGTTATTGGTGTCCTCCTTCTGGTGTTAGTGTTGACAGCCGTAGCTAATGCACACGTGTACAAAATTTACAAAGATCCCAGACTGCCCATAGGTATCAGAATCAAGGACCTAATGCGTAGGATGACCTTAGAGGAGAAAATTGGCCAAATGACACAAATTGAAAGGATGGTGGCAACAGATAAAGTCCTCAACAAGTACTCCATAGGTATAACTCATCAATATAGTTTTATCTCATTTATTTTTAATTTATTTTTTCTTCTAATCAAATAAAATTTGACAGGTAGTATATTGAGTGGTGGAGGTAGTGTTCCGGCTCGGCATGCATCTCCCGAGATGTGGATCGACATGGTGAATGCTTTCCAGAAGAGCTCGTTGTCGCAACGTCTAGGGATACCGATGATTTATGGGATCGACGCGGTTCATGGGAATAATAATGCCTTCAAGGCTACGATTTTCCCCCATAACATTGGTCTCGGTGCTACGAGGCAAGTAGTTTTATTAATTCTTCGGATTCATGGTCTTGTTTATGAAAGATATATTGATTGTGTGCATTATATAATTTATTTGCACAGAGACCCCTCATTGGTGAAGAAAATTGGAGCTGCAACTGCCCGTGAAATCAGAGCTACAGGAATTCAATATGCTTTTGCACCTTCCATTGCGGTAATTAAGTATATACATAATAAATTGAATTAATAGTGTGATCATTTATTTTGACAAATGCATATTCCATCAATAATAACAGGTATGCAGGGATCCAAGATGGGGTCGTTGTTACGAGAGCTATAGTGAGAATCCAAAAGTAGTTCGATCAATGACCGAGATTATCCCTGGATTACAAGGCGAAATACCTCCTTACTCCCCAAAGGGTGTTCCATATCTCGGCGGCCAGTATGTTTCTCAATCTAATAAAGAATTTAGAACCTTTGCTTCTAATTCTTCAATATGCAATCAGAATCTCTTTTAACCAATTCTTTCAATTTATGCTTTTTTTTCTTTTTTTTTTTTTTTCTTGTGGTGTTCAGAGATAAGGTTATAGCATCTGCAAAGCACTTTGTGGGCGATGGTGGAACAGTTAAGGGCATAAATGAGTACAACACAATTGCAAGCTGGAATGAATTGCGAAGCATTCATATGCCCGCCTACTATGATGCAATCATCAAGGGTGTATCATCGATCATGGTCTCCTACTCAAGCTGGAATGGTGTCAAAATGCACGCTAATCGTGCTCTTATCACCGGCTTCCTTAAAAACATAATGGGGTTTAAAGTAAGTTAATTTTCATGTGTCTAGGTTAAGGGAGTGTTAATCATAATCATAATCATAAATTAGTGTTTGGAAGAGTTAGCTTATGCACTTGCTTTTGTTTCTGTTTCTATTTAGAGATAGATTAGTATCATCTCACACCTATATATACGTCCTATATATATGTATGCTTCAGGGATTTGTGATCACAGATTGGCAAGCAATTGACAAGCTTACAACTCCACCACATGCCAACTATACATATTCTATCCAAACTTCAATTAACGCTGGAATTGATATGGTTAGTTTGTTTGTTTGTTCTTACAAACCAGAAAATATACATATATCTAAGTAAATTAAGTCCATTTAGTATATAAACTAATTCCATATAAATTACAGGTCATGGTTCCTTACAATTACATGGAATTCATCAATGGTCTAACCGAGTTGGTGAAAAATAAGTACGTTCCCATGAGCCGAATCAACGACGCCGTGAGTAGGATATTAAGAGTTAAATTCGCAATGGGTTTATTTGAACACCCATTGGCTGATTATAGCATGGTCAAATACCTCGGAAGTCAGGTCATTCTCAATTCATTAATAATTAATGGAATAATTACTTTCAAAAACTAAAATTTTAAAATAATAATAATAATTGAACCTGTGTCACCTAAAATTATTATTTTACTTGCACTACAGGAACACCGAGAAATAGCAAGGGAAGCAGTAAGAAAATCACAAGTGCTACTCAAGAACGGTAAATCCTCCTCCACTGGATTATTACCACTTCCGAAAAAGGCATCAAAGATTCTCGTAGCTGGGACCCATGCAGACGACATCGGCAACCAATGCGGTGGCTGGACAATCGAATGGCACGGAAAGAGCGGCAATATCACAGCTGGCACCACAATCTTATCCGCCGTACGAAACACGGTCGACCCGGAAACAGTAGTTACTTACCGGAAAAACCCGGAACCCGAATACATAAAATCCGAGAATTTTTCGTACGCAATAGTGGTCGTGGGCGAACCACCGTATTCAGAGACATTTGGAGACAACCGTAATTTGGCACTCCCCGCTCCAGGGCCCAGTATCATAAGAAACGTGTGTTCGTCGGTGAAATGCGTCGTCGTTTTGATCACGGGTCGGCCGGTTGTTATCCAGCCCTATCTTAAAGACGTTGATGCTCTTGTGGCGGGTTGGCTTCCGGGATCCGAGGGCCAAGGGGTTGCGGACGTGTTGTTTGGTGATTATGGGTTTACGGGTAAGCTTCCGATTACGTGGTTCAAGAATGTTGATCAGCTTCCGATGAATGCAGGGGATCCGCATTACGACCCGCTTTTCCCTTTCGGGTATGGGCTCACCACACAAGCTGTAGGTTAATTGGAAAACCTACTGGTATATATGGATATACATGTCTAATAGTAATTTTGTAATTACTTTTTTGGTACCTCATCTTGTGGACGTATATAACATGTGGATAGGTCATCAATTGGATTTATGAAGTTGGAATATTATTGTTTCTACTCTTATTATGATATTATATACATATATCAATTAATATGAATGTTTCATCTTTTTATGATTTAGTCGAAGCCACAATATATAAGTGTCCAGGTGGTGTGTATTTCGAGAATAATGGGTTAATTAACACTCTGCTTGGTGACATCTAACGTCGGTTTAATATCACCGGTGTTATGAATTAGACAGAAAACAGAGAAAGTGTATAAAAAGTATATAGAGAAATTCTCAGGTCTATATTTCATTATAACTGAAACCCTATTTATAAGGAAACTTCCAATGGTACAATCGTAATTACATAATTTCATTAGGGGCAAAATAGTTATTCACACTAATAATAATAATTACATTTACTATGCATGCATAGTAAAGTGGTTGTGCATTATTTATAACACTCCCCCTTGAATGACTATTTACATAAATGTCTTGTGAACCTGTTGAAGAAAAACTCAATACTTCCAAACTTTTTGTAGTGGATCTTGTGTCGATAATAAATTGTTGTACCATGACTTTGCTAGGAAAACCCTGTGGGACAAAACCTGAGCAATATGGAAGCGTAAATTTGCTCCCCCTCATATTGATCATTCTTGTAGGAGTAATCATGCGTTGCCTCATTAAAACCTTGTCAAGAAAACCCTGTGGGAAAAACTTGATCGAAGGAAAAAGAGTACAACTACTCCATCTTATTACATATCTTTGAGGAACTGTATTAATTTCATCTTTTAGTTCTCGTCATATCATGAATATGCCTCGTTAAAACCTTATTAGGAAAAACCCAGTGGGAAAAAATCCTAATGAAGGAAAAAGAGTACATTATCCATGTTAATATACGCCTTTAAGTTACCTCGTTAAAAACCTTGTTAGGAAAACCCAGTGGGACAAAACCTCAGCCAAGGGAAAAATAGTGTAACGCGTATTTTATAAGTATGCTTCGGGCATCTCAAAATCCTTCTGGGATTTGTACGAGTATATCGTATAAATCAGTTGATCCTCTTCTTAAAGATTTTAAGATATCTCATATTTATCGCATGATGTATCATATTCAGTACTTACATGCAATCGATTCAAATCCATTATCTTTAGTTCATCGAAATACATGTGAAAATCTCTTTTATATTAGTTGTGACCAGGCTGCCTCATTAAAAACCTTGTTTGGAAAAACCTTTTAGGATAAAAACCACAACTAAGGAAAAGAGTACAGCTTATGAATTTATTTCACAACAATACCATTGTTTTAAGTCACTGCATGTATTAGTAATATAAACGAAACTTCTTTAGGAGTGTCAGGCTCATTTTTCATCAAACCCACATATTACTATCAACATCGATATTTCTCGATAAGTTTTTAATATCCTCATTATCAATATTTATTCTTAACGATATTCTTTTATTGTGTGTCGATATTTTTCAATTTCATATCATTCCTCATAACAATTTAATTTATTGAGATATCACATAACCAATCCTCTCCAGGGATTTATACATAATTATTATGTCTATATACTCTTTTGAAAGTATATGCCTCCTATACCATCCATTTGTATTTGGGGAAATACTCAATAGTTTTGATTTATCGAAGCATGTGTAGTTGGTACATAAGATTATAATAAATCTTTCTTATATCTTTTATCTTTCATGTTCTTATTTCGATTGTGATGATATAACGTTTCCAACTATCAATACTCCCCCTTATGCTAAGAAAAATCTGAAATCAAACCCATACAACTGGCATAAATATTTAATTTCAATGAGGGAGTTCATATTATTTTGCACTTTGTTCTCGATATGAACTGGATGACTTTTAATAGTTTATCAATTGATATCCCACTCGTATGCGCATATCCGATCATTCCATGATCTATTCATGTTATTGGGATATTTTACTAGCTTTATCATTTGATTTGAAAATCGTGCTCATATTGAGAGCAAATCATCTCGTAAACTTCCAGTTACGAGTCATATACTCATGTGACTATCTAGTGGATACATAAAATCTAGTAGCACACATGGAGGGTGAGTGGGCCCATATATATATCATCCCCATATATTTCAAAATTATTAGGAATTCATTCCCAACTTTTGCTAGTAATAAATTTCCATTAATCGAGAACAGTTAACGAAAAATTCAATAGTTTCTCCAAATGAATTATTACTTGACATTATTGAACACTTGTACCTGGAAGATACTTATATCTAAAGTTATTTCCAACACGAGGTATTTATTTAACATACAGATAATTTACCGACATATCTCATCATCTTTCGGTGATATTTTAATTAAACTACTGTTCAAATATAACTTCCAAACACAGTAGAGTTGATCGTACTCTTGATAGTATTATTTACTATTCAAATGCAGTGGCGTATTTCATACGCTTCATACCAGTCTATAAATATCGAGATAATCACAATATTCATATCAACAAAGGTCCAAATTTTTTAATGAATTCAATGCTCTTAAATATTCGTAAATACTATCCATTTCTTCCAATAAATATCTTAAAAAGAATTTATAAATCTCGACTCGAAAGGTTGAGAGTGTTAATGAGTTATGACATCCCAGAAGATATTCGATTTTAAATCGAAGCACAAGTTCGATTATCTGGTGAATTTCCAAGCTCATTCAAGTATATGCCAGGTATGGGTAGGAGTAGTTTAGCAAAGAAACACAGAGCCAAAAGATTAGGTGGATGCTATAAATGTGCTCGATGGAACTGTGATGCACGATGCAAATCTGTGGGTTTTGTCTCCAAAAATCGAGAAGATAAAATAGCATTCATCAAGGATGGTTTGAGTAAGGAGTCTTTGGATCATAATATCCAACAGATTCTTGAGACACATCCTAGTGGATACGTGCATCGTGAGCTTTTGGCTTTGTGGGTTCAATTTAAAGATGAGCAAGAACGATATAGTCTCGAGAAATTCATTTCAACAGATCCCATTTGTAATCCCAGTTTATCAAAATGATTAATATAAATATTTTTCAATTGCCGAGTGATAGGAAATTCGAAAGAATGTACACACACTATTAACAATACGAGTTTAAGGAGAATTTTATTTAGAACATAAAGATGTGTGAACATACATAGCAACTAATATATTTTGATTCCTATTAGAAATGCTATCATAAAATAAATTAGACAAAGAACAAGAACACGGAGCAAGAAATCACTTGTACCATATTCCATGCTAAAAGTTAACATGGTAAGTACGATAACCATAATAATGCTGATTATCATTAACATTCGTTCAAACATTTTGAAAAACTTAGTGTTAAGAATTTATGAGAGAGTATGAGGTAATTGTTGAATGAAATGTGAGTGTATTTATAGAGTGAAAAAACACTATTACTAGCCGTTTCTAGCCGTTGGGAAAAGTGAAAGGAGTGTGAAAATCTTTCTACCATGTAGTAGAATTTTATTATTTTGTAAAGATAAAAATCTTTCAATTGTCGACAAATAAGCATTATTTCTTTAAATAGGTAATATCTTATCTGTCGTTCCGCGATGGTTTGCTGGCTGGCTGGTTTAGTCAAAAAGAAAACAGTGATATCATTTATTATCCGTCGTTTTTCTTTTGCGACAGTTAAAAATAAAATAGTGATATCATTTATTAGCTCGTGAATGTATTCCACAATCGTCAAAAGTAAATAGTGAATTCATTTATGATTTTGTAAAAACTTCTCTTTAAATAAGGGGTCACATATCATAAAGATGTATCTTTCATAAATATTAGAAGTTTTAGTATAGAAAAAGATAGATGGAAGTTTCAGAATCCTCGCAAAGAGGTAAATCCATTTCTAATTCACTCAAAACTATATGTATTCTTGGTGGATCTAAACTGATAGGTCATATTCCATATATAGATATGGCAATTCAACTTGTGAGAGAATTAGGCAAGCAAAATATTGATATACTATATGGAGGAGCCAACTACAGGCTTTATAATAGTCTTATATCATCTGCACATTACTGGGGAATAGATGTGAGTATCATACCTTTTCATAGAGTTAAAACCAGCATGGGTCCAGCTGGAATGAAGCTTCAAACACAATCTTTTCATGATTGTATGATGTACATGATGAACAACAGCGATGCTTTCATCGTCCTTCCAGGTGGTTATGAAACTTTGAATGAAAATTTTAATATTACGTCATGGGCAGAGTGTAACTTCCATACCAAACCTATATGCTTGTTAAATATTGATAATTTCTTTAACGGTTTGCTCAGTTTTCTAGATCAATGTGTTGATCATAAGTTTATCTCTCATTCAGCGAGGGAAATACTAATATCTGGCAACACAATGTCTGAGCTACTTACAAAACTTCAAGCATATATTCTAGTTCAAGATTCTGTGGAAGTTAAAACTTGTCAGCCACAGACTGTCTGTGTTAAGCGGAAAAGAGACCCCGATCCTTTAGATCTCTCATTGTAAACTCTCATGACTAGTAAGGGGTGGCAGAGTTACGGAGCTAAATACTCTCGAGACTCACCCCACCAATTTCATGAGTTTAATAAATGTTTCTTTATTTCAGTGTCAAGCGTTTATTGCTTTTAAGATAATTTCAATATCTTAATTTTGACTGTTTTGTACTTCTTCTGGAGTAATAATAATATCATTTTGCTTTTATGCAAATATAGGGATTTAGTGCTTCATGACCATAATGTCAATTATATATGCTTCTTCGAGAGCATTTCATTATCATGTCGATGCGATCTCGTATGATTCTTTCAAGTGCTAATTTTATCAATTTCATACATTACTTATCAGTACTTTCTAGTACCCCTTGCTCAGGTTTCTCCATTAATATCAAACGTGGAGAATGAATTCCATTTCTATTGACTGCTACTTCGGGAGCAGGATTCATATGTTTGTTTAATTATTTCTTTAAAGTAGGATTTAGCCAATCATGTGGTATAACCCACCACATTGGTTATATTGTGATATTTAAAGTGCGTAGCAGAAATTATATTGCATAATCAATAACTACTTTTTCGGAAGTAGGATCTGCTTAGTAGACGGTATCACCCATCACTTGTCATATAAAATACAGAAAATATGTAAAACCATCCATCTTGTGATAATTGAACTCATCACATAGGAGGTATTGCGATATTTAAATAACAAAAATTAAAATCAACAAATAGTGGAATAACCCACCACTTGGACCTTATTACAGTAAATAATGCAAGAATTAAATTACAAATATTTAACTGCTTCTTCAGGAGCAGGGTTGTCCACATTATACTAATCCATGGACAATCTTGATTCGGTCCTAATATCGACAACACTTCGATTCCATGATTCATGTCCTATTATTATTTTTTTTTCAAGATATGACCATCACCGATTAGGTGAATTGAACCATCAACTATCATTAGTCGATAGCGGTTGCCGGCGGCAGTGCCGCCTGGCCACCGCGAGACGACATTCATATCTCTTTATAGAACTATCATCTACTGGATGATTGTACGTCGAACATATCGACTGCCATCAATTGTTGCCCGTCACTGACGGCCGAGCCGCCAAGCTAGCATGAGATGCCAAATATACATCTTTATAGAGTGTCAATAGTATTATATATCTACAAGTCCAAGTATTATCGTTCAATTCTCCATAGTTAGGGTACCAATTTTAATTTAATGTTTAAGACTTAAAAATATCATATCTTTAAACGAGTTATTATTTTATATATTAATATTGGTCTCAAGATAAAGCTCTCATTAAAGTAAATAATATGGTGTCAAGAAATTTAATTTTCATAAAGTATATCTTTTCGTAATTAACAAAAATAAAATTTGTAATATAAATATTTAATATATTAAACTAATAATACTTTATTACCTTTGTTGGGCCTTCTTTTCACCAAGCAGAACTGCATGTTAAACAAATTTGACTCACAAGTACAAAGTGCATGTTTACTTTCTTTCCACCACATTACTTCTTTTCAATTGTTCATTCAATGCATTTAATGCATTAAATTCACCCGTCTTTATTTCTTTTCTTCTTCTTCTTCCCTCTTTTTTTTTTTCGAAAGCTTCTTGTTTCTTTCCTTTCTTCTTCTGCAGTTTCTTCTTCTTCTTCTTCTTCTATATTTTTTTTTTGTAACTATAAAACACACATTTACACATATCCACACATAGTAACAAACATTACCTTATATCATACCATTTGACCAGTGCAATATGAATATGTACTCTTTTCCTTCATCTTTGATGGTTTTGTATATAAGCATGTATATATGAAATTRGAGGGATGCAGTGAATCAAGCCATGTGAATATACATACTGGAATTGATAATTATAGTCATGTAATATAATACGTAATAATCTGATTTCTGATACAGAGGATCATCATAGGATGCAACTGTAGAGCATACTCTCGTCATATTACTCATATGGGTAGAGACTCGTGCTGATAACGTGTTATGAACTAGACAGAAAACAGAGAAAGTATATAGAGAAATTCTCAGGTCTATATTTCATTATAACTGAAGCCCTATTTATAAGGAAACTTCCAATGGTACAATCGTAATTACATAATTTCATCGGGGGCAAAATAGTCATTCACACTAATAATAATAATTACATTTACTATGCATGCATAGTAAAGTGGTTGTGCATTATTTATAACAACCGGCATATTTATATATGGTATAATCTATTTTCTCAGGACTTATATATTCGCAATAAACGTATTATTTGTTTACTTTCGATTTAGGTAATATATATTGAAATGTCCCCATTATTTGTATTTGGAAAATAATCAGTTAGATTTAATCTACTAGCACTTTGCTTAATAAAAACGTATACCATATTAATATATCTCACGTATTTGTACATTGGGTAGTATAATTTTTTTAGAACCACTTCGCAAATATCTTATTTTTTGAAATTATGATTTAGTCGATGCGGTAATAAATATTGAAATGTTAGCATCTTTTGTATTTCCAGAATAATCAGTTAGATCACATTTGGAGACACTCTGCTCGGTGATTAATTTTAATGGCGTATTATTTTTCAAGGACATGTTTACAATGGACGTTCTATTTTTTTACTCTCGACTTAGGCGATGTGGCAATATATAATGAAATGTCCTCATGTTCTATATCTATGCTTGTTAACTGGTGCTATCTTCTGGTAGTTTTCAATTTACTTTGTACTAACCATTCCTTGAGTTGACAAAATAATATTTTTGATATTTTTAATAGACAGAAGCAAGTATCTTAATTTGGGAGTAAAATAAATTAGTTCTTGAACTTATGCATATATATTACATTTGTATGCACTTCTGGCATTGTATCAGGATATCTTGAACTAATATCGCCCATGTTTTTTAGAATAAGATGATATATATTTTAGTGGAGGGAAGGGAGAAAATCCTTATAAACTTTTTATTTTTATTCAAATTATCTTTTCATATTTTTCTCTCTTACATCTTCAAATGAAACAATAAGCCCTTTATATAGATACTAGGAATTCTTTGGCCTTTCATTTACACAAACTCTTGACCTTTCAATTACACAAACTCTTGTCATTTTAACTTTTAAATTTAAAACCATTAAAAAATTATTTAACGTTTATTCAATAAAACTCCCCCATAAACTTAAATGCTTCTATCGACCGTCATGCCAATCAGCTTCTTGCAATTGTCGAGAAGTACTTTCGGTAGCGGATTTGTGAAGATATCCGCTGCTTGTTTCTGACTTGCCACATGCACCAATTCTATACTTCCTTCCTTCACGTGATCTCGGATAAAATAAAAATGAACGTCGATGTGTTTGCTTCTTTCATGTTTCACTGTGTTCTTTGCCAACTCAATTGTTGATTTGTTGTAAACTTGAATCACGGTTGCTCCTAGTTTCTTTATCTCCATCTCTCTCAACAAATTTATGAGCCAGATCGCATGACATACACACCAAGATGTTGCCACATATTCAGCTTCACATGTTGAGAGTGCACGATTGATTGCTACTTTGAAAGCAAAGTAAACGCAATATCTCCCATAAAGAACACATATCCCGAAGTACTTTTCCGATCGTCTATGTCTCCGCACCAATCGTTCTCAGAGTAGACAACCAGTTTGTAATCTTCTACTTTTGAGTAGAACAACCCGAGTGACACCGTTCCTTGGATGTACCGTAGGATACGCTTCAATGACTTCCAATGTGAATAAATTGGCTCCTCCATGAATCGACTTATAATGCCAAAACTAAAAGAAAAATATGGCCTTGTGCATGTTAGGTAGAAAAGACTCCTAAACTTAGAAATTTTTGCCCCTGGTTCCATTGGTGTCAATACCGGGTTGCAGCCTGCCATTCTGTTCCTTTTCAGAATTTCTTTCGCATATGTTTCTTGTGACACCAAAATCCTAGTCTTTTCTTGTCTAACCTCCGAACCAAGGAAGTACTTCATTAAACCCAAGTTCGTCATGTCGAACTCCTGAGTCATCGATCTTTTGATTTCCTCTATCATTTCATCATTGTTCCCCATAAAGATGAGGTCATTAACATAAAGAGCGACAAGGAGCAAATTACTATTATTCTTTCCAAGTATAGAGCATGCTCGTATGGGCATTGAGTAAACCCATTCTTCTTGAAATAAGTGTCGATGTGGGTATTCCAAGCTCGAGGTGCTTGTTTCAAACCATAAAGTGTCTTATTTAATTCAGCACCTTCTTTTCTTCCCCAATTTTCATGTACCTGGGTGGTTGCTCTATGTACTCCTCTTCTTCTAGCACGCCATTTAAAAAAGTTAACTTGACATCCATTTGAATTGAGTTGCACGAGCAATGAGAAGTCAAATCGTCTCTATTCTTGTAACCGGGGCAAAGACTTCATCATAGTTTATCCCCGCTTTTTTTTCGATAGTCTTTTCGATATTCTTGTACCACTCTATCTCACCTTGAGCGTTCATCTTCTTTTTGTATACCCATTTTACTCCTATGGGATGACTTCCATTTGGCGATTCAACCAGCTCCCAAGTTCGGTTTCGCTCGATTGCTTTTATTTCTTCATTCATGGCTGCTTTCCACTTCTCATCTCATTTCGCTTCCTCAAATACAATTGTTTCAGCATCCGCCAAAAGACAAATTAAATGCACCTCATTTGTTGAATTGTACAAATCTTGCATGTTTCGCATCCTTGGTTGTCTTGTCTCATCTTCATCATCGGTAATTTCAGAGTTTGTTGGTAAATATGTTGGTGTAACGATTGATGATTCTTCAACATCGATGATAAAATCCATTGAATTGTTCCAGTCTCACTCACTTGCTTCGTTTACTCGCACATCATGACTCACCATTACATTCTTTCTTATTGGGTCAAGTAGCTTGTATCCTTTTGTCTTCTCATCATACCTAATAAAAATATACTTTTTGCTTTTGTCTTCGAGTTTGGTTCTTCGTTGATCCAGTATGTGTTCATAAGATACACTACCGAACACTTTCAGATGAGAGATTGAAGGCTTTTGTCCGCTCCATGCCTCTTGTGGTGTTTGATCATCTAACTCCATATGTAGACATCAATTTTGTACATAGATGGCACATTGCACGGCTTCTGCCCAGAATTCCTTTGGCATCTTCTTACTCTTGAGCATTGATCGAACCATGTCGAGAATAGTCCGGTTCTTCCTCTCGACCACACCGTTTTGTTGAGGAGAATATGGTGCGGTTAGAAATCTCCTTATAACTTGCTCCTCGCAACACTTCATGAAAGCCATAGAAATATACTTGCCACCTCTATCAGATTGTACGGCTTTGATGTGTCTACCAGTTGCCTTATCCACCATCATTTTGAATTTTTTGAACACCTCGAATGCTTCGGGTCTTTCTTTCAAAAAATGAACCCAAGTTTTTCATGAGAAATCATCGATAAAGGAAATGAAGTACCTTTTATCGCTGAATGATTCAGGTGTGATTAGTCCACATATGTCGGTATGAATCAACTCGAGATTGTGTTTGGCTTGAAGTTCTACCTCTTTTGGAATGAGGTTCTCGCTTACTTACCAAGCACACATTCTTCACAAAATCTTCCCTCATAATCCATATCCGGCAACCCGTGCACTATGTTCTTTTTTTATAACCTTTTTAGACCACCATGATGAAGGTGACCAAAGCGACGCCTTGTCTTCTACTTTGACTCGCAAATATTTTTCTCGCACGCGACTCAAATTCAGTTTGTACATGCGATTTTTGGCCACTTCGACTCATGCTACCAAGCGCCCTCGATTGTCTTTTAATTGTAGTACCCGATTTTTCATGAATACCGAGTATCCCTTCTCCATGAGTTGTCCCATACTCAGAATATTGCTCTTAAGATTAGGTACGTAATAAACATCCTCAATTGACCCTTCCATACCACCTTTTTGTAAATAGTGAACCATACCTTGGCCTTTTACTTGGATCTTTCACACATCTCCGAATGATACTCCATCTTCAACCTCTCGCATCTCCTTGAATAGGTGCTTGTGCCCGCACATGTGGTTGCTAGCACCAGTGTCGAGATACCACACCGTGTCGCTGTCGGAAATTATATTTTTGTAGGCCATCATGAGAACCCCATCTTCTCTTGTCTTCTCTTCCGTGACTAAATTAGCATTTTCTTCTACCTTCTTCACGGAATAAAACTCATTTGCATAGTGCCCAAACTTAATGCAATTATAGCACTCGACATTTGATTTGCATTCTTTTGCGTAGTGTCCATGCTTTCCGTAATTGTAGCACTCGTCTTTTGAGTGATTTGACCGGCCGCCTCTCCTACGACCACACACTCTACTTCGCCAATTTTTTTGGCTTGACTGCCCCTTCTCCTCATGGTATCCACCTCGACCGCGACCTCCACCACCATGACTATTGTTGCGACCTCCACGGCTGTGCCTTCTACCACGAAAGTTTTGAGTATAGAGTACCTTTTCATCTTTGATAAACACCTTGGTTTACAATAATTCCTCATGTGACTCGTTCTTCTTCTTATTGCGTTGCTCGTGTGCTTATAGAGAACCAGTAAGATTATCGACTCTGAGCGTCGCAAGTCCTTTGACTCTTCTATTGCGCACACAATATTCTCAAAATTGTCGATTAATAATCTCAAAATCTTCTCCACAACCCGCGCATCGGTTAATGCTTCGCCATTACGATTGAGTTGGTTCACAACGGTTTGTACATGCGTGATGTAGTCAAATAAAATTTCCGACCCCTTCATCTTCTTACTCTCTAACTCTCCACGAAGAGTTTGGAGATGCACTTTCTTGGCTCAGTCGGATCCTTTGAACACTCTTTCTAAAATGTCTCACACTTATTTTGAAGTAGTTGCAGCAGCAATCTTCTCAAATCTCGACTTGTCGATGGCTCATAACAGCATGTATAGTGCCGTGTTATCCTTCGACCGTGCTTCTTTCAACGCCTTATTTTGAGCCGTCGTACATCCTGTGGTATTTGTTGGTTCTTCTAAACCTTCTTCGATCAGCTCCCATGCATCTTGAGATCCGAGAAGAGCTTTCATTTGAATGCTCCAGTTCTCATAGTTTGCCTTCGTTAGTCGTGGTAGCGACATTTGACCCGTCACATTCGCCATATATAGGCTCTAATGCCAATTTGAGAATAAGATGATATATATTTTAGTGGAGGGAAGAGAGACACAATTCTTCTCAACTCTTTCTTTTTATTCAAATTATATTTTCATATTTTTCTCTCTTACATCTTCAAATGAAACAACAAGCCCTTTATATAGATGCTTGGAACCTTTGCCCTTTCATCTACACAAACTCTTGACCTTTCAATTACACAAACTCTTGGCCTTTTAACTTCTAATTTAAAACTCATTAAAAAAACATTTAAAGTTTATTCAATAGTTTTATTATAATATGGTTTAAAACATATAGGATCCTAATTCATACACAATACGCATAAGAATATAAGGTAAGTGGTGTAATACATAATGGTTAAGAACTGAACTTGAAGAAGAGAGTCGTTTTTCTACTAGATGTTTATATAATTTAATCTTTTTTTGTTAAGGTTTGGAACACAAATTAACATGAGGATTTACATTTTTTTGTTGTTGTCATGTCTAGGCCCTCAGTGGTAGTGCTGTCGAGACATCTAAAAATAAACTTTACTTAAAATATACAGTAGCGTGAGTAAGGGTCATATCAACGGGTTGAATTTAATTAGATTTTTTTATCGATGTGATTTAAATGGAGGTTTTGGTTTCAAAATCTATAAAACTAATGAAATAAAATATCTATTAACACAATTAAAATAAATTAAAGTGAATGACAGAAATGACTATTTGATAAAGATTCTTTGGTTGAAATTGATTTCCACCATCAGGTAACTCACCGATTCTTGATAAAATATTAAGTCACAATTTATGTAATTATTATCGAACTAATCATTCCAACTCCTAATTTAGCCACTTAAAATAAATCATTAACATGAACTCTTATTATCAAGGAATTCCCAAGTTCGTGTGGAATTACGTGATGATAACATTAATATTCACAAGACCGACAATTCAAGTAGTAAATAAATAATCAATTAAATACAAACTTGATCGATTATTTAACCTAAAAGATATATGCATAACCCAGCTAATTATCTATCTTAGTTGCTTCTTATGTATAGAATATAATATAATATGACTAGAATAAGGTAAAAATTGACAGTTTTTAATAGAAAGGTGACACATTTAAATGTAAAAGTGAATGTAAGTTAAATATTTGATTAAACCATAATTTGTAAATGTGACACTTTTTTGCCCAAATGTGGAATTGCAAAAGTGACAATATTATATTTTAAGGTAACTGCTTAATTACAATATAACACGTAAGAGTAACAGTTGTTAGTCCAAAAAGTTATAGTTCATGAGTAAATATTACTGATTAAAGTGCAAAAACGATAATATTAATTGAAAAAATGACATGTTTATATTTTGTAATGAATCTTTCATTATAATATAATATGTAAAAGTGACATGTTTCAATGCAAAAGTGACTGTGTTATGTTTTAAGTTAAATGTTTGATTGTAATATAATATGTAAAAGTGATGGTTTTAAGTAGAAAAGTGATACTTTTTAGTACAAAAGTGACAGTATTAATTAGAGGTGAGCATAAATAATGGGTACCCGGTTTCGGACCCAGAACCGCATGGGATCCGCCGGGTCCAGCCCCAGAATCGGACCCGCCGGTACCAGTTCTGGTTCCAAATTTTTGGAACCGGTTCCGGTTCTGGGTCCACAGTTTCGAGACCCGGTACCCACCGGGTACCCGGTGGGACCGATTCCGGGGCTGGGTACCCGTTGGTACCAGTTCTTGAACCGGGTACCCGGTACCAAGTCTTTATTATTATTATTATTACTATTATAGTTTATCTATATAATTAATTATGCACTAAAAATTTTTTTTAAAAAAAATGGCTAATACTTATATTAAGATTTGATTAAATACTATATGGTTTAATTTTTGGTGATTGCATGATATAATGAGATTATTGTCATTTAATTAAGAAGCATAATTTAATACATAAAATCCATTTAATTAAATATTGTATTAAATTATTTTTAGTGATTGCATAGTATCGGTTACCCGGTTTTGGAACCGGTTCCCACTGGGTCCGGGACCGGTTCCAAAAACTTGGACCCGGTTAATACCGGTTCCGGGACCGGTTCTATTTTCTTGGACCCGGTCTTGACCGGTTCCGGTTCCGGTTCCAAGAAAATTGACCGGGTACCCGATTCCGCTCACCCCTAGTATTAATTGAAAATGTCACATTAATATATTTTTAATTAAATGTTTGATTACAAAATAATATGAAAAAATGACAGCGCTTTGTGAAAAAGTGATAGTATTAATTGAATTGAAAGAGTGATATAGTTATAGATTAAATTTAAGAATTGATTACAATATATTATGTAAATATGACAGTTGTTAGTGTAAAAGTAACAATTTCTAGTGGAAAAGTGATAATAATAATTGAAAAAATGACAGTGTTATATTTTTAGTCAAACATTTGATTGTGGTAGGTTGATGTTTTTCCTGTTAGTATCCGAAAGCTAAATCAATAGTGTGATGGAACATACAAAATATTTAAACAAGTATATTTGCAATCGAATAAAAAAATAATTATCATTGAATTATCTCAACGCGAGAATGTTACATTTGAACCAACAATTGAAATAACAAATAAATCTAACATATACAAAGCCACTAAGCAAATACAATAATGTCTCCTACTTGTTATACATATCAAATTAATGGTACTCTGATCCAATAATTTTCCACTATGCGATCAAAAAGTATCCAGTGAAAGTTATGTATTAAATCGGACGCATCAAAATACATGTAATAGTTCATCCTTCATGATGCAAGAACCTTGGGATCTTGCACTATTGATTACCCACCCACCCACCGCCTACACCAACTATATGATTTTCTTGAGTAGGCTTCTCCCTAGCCTTCTTGGCCTTTGACTTGTGGATGCTCTCTATCAACACACAATTATTCTTGAAAATGTTACCCTTCACCTCCATGTACATGTCATGGTACATGTGCTTGTCAATCTTCATCGACTCTTGGTACTTGCGAATCAAACATTGAAGCAACCTCATTATCTTCATCCAAAGAACCTTAGTGGGCAACCTAGCCTTTATTCTACCCTTATACTTACATATATTCATTCAGAAAATAACAAAATGAGAATCAAAGATAATAAACTAAAAGAACCAAATATATTTCAAAGAAATCAAAGAAAAATATCATATCTAGAGTGACATCCCTTTATCTTTCCCACATTCATTTGGTAGCCTGAAAACGTGATTGGATCTTGGTGGGATTCCTGATAATGATACCATCCTTAAAAAGTTTCCTGACATCTTGTCCTACTCACAGGATTGAGACCGTCACAAATCAAAATGAGTTAAAACTACTAAGATGCTAGTAATCAGTTGATAAAACATACTATAAAGTATAAAAGACAACAAGTTATAACTAATAAGATACTAGAAATCAATTAATACAACATATTACAAAGGATAAAAAGCCAACAGAAGCATGTTCATCACCAACTGTGCAAAAAAAAAATACAAGTATAAACATTTAAATTATAAATTGTTTGCAGTTGTATTTTAAGTAATCATGTTAACCAATAAATCAAGAAAAATAAAAATAAAAACTTGACCTAGAATAGTTAAACTACACAGTCCGCAATTATGAGAATATCAAGAATTATACCGATCGAAAACTCAAGACAAGCTGGTTTTGAGGTGTTGGAGAGCTCAGGAAGGTGAGCATTAGTAAGCTTTCACAGTAAACAAAAGCCCATTAAAACGATAAATTTCCCCCTAACCATAAAAAAGATAAAAAAATATAGAACAAAAGTTATCCTGGAAGTAGATGGGGAAATGGGAGGAGAGCGAGCGAGCAAGCTAGTGAGTGACTCATAAGCGTCCAGATAGAGGAGGGAGGTGGTCTCTCCTAAACTCCGATCAGACATGGAAAAGAGGGGAAAAGGGATATATTTTAGAATTGAATTGGGATTTTGGGGGTCAGGGAGAGATGATGAAGAAGAGAATGAAGGTTGATGCCTTTTTTTCCTCTTTTATATATATGGGATCTTATTTGCTAAGATGGATTCAGGTTTGGAGAGGATTTGGGCTCTTTCACATGGTAGAGGACTTATATGACTGTCAAAATTGAGTTTTTGTCTTGTAAAATATTACAATTATTAGAGTTTCATAGAAAAAGATTTTCTAATAGACAGAGATATGTAAGAAATAAAATTAGATTGAAAGTTTGAGAATTCGAGAATCTCTCCTTGTATAATGAAGGGAGAGATTAATAAATCTTAACGTGACCCATAAAAAAGATCATGTATTTGGGCGAAGAAAGCAAAAGACAATGAGTGTTGGCATGTGACGATTTTCCAATGAATATATATAACATTACTTGTTTCGCTTCAGTTATTATTTGATTTTATTAAATTAAGAATTCATAAAAAATTACCTAGAAAGTGAAATCATAATATGAAAATAATGCTAGAGGTGAGATTTAATTAATGCAAATGAGAAATTGATCTTAAAGACATTGATGCTCTTGTGGCGGGTTGGCTTAGCGATCCAAAGGCCAATGGGACCACCATTATTACGAACATATGGGTATACGTTGTATCGTACACCTACAAATGAACATTTAATACAATGAAAGTGAGTATTTAATACAACGAAAATGGACATTTTGACGATTGATCGTACTACCGTTACGTGTTCATCTATATTATGAAAAAGTGTACATGTATCACATTGAGATTCATATTTATCACATTATAGATGATTAACATATATATATATATATATATATATATATATATATATATATATATATATATATATATATATATATATATATATATATATATATATATATATATATATATACACACACACATATATATATATATATGTATATTGATATTGATATTTATCATTACAGATATGAACTTTCATCGCAATGGAAATTAATTTTTATCAGAACAGACATGAAAATTTTTACTATAGCAAATATGTGCATTTTTATGCGTGTTATGTGTTCATGAATGCACATTTAACATAGTAAAATGAAAATATCACAAAAAATATAAAAACTCATTTTGATGGAAATGAATATTTATCACATTTAAGATGTACTTTTTACTGGTAGTACAATGTACTTCCTGGTGTACATAATAATTTGCTCCAGTGTAACGTGTTGTTTGGTGATTATGGATTCACGGATAAGCTTCCGATAAATAGGGGATCCGCATTACGACCCGCTTTTCCCTTTCAGATATGGGCTCACAACACAAGTGTGTGTGTGTAGTGTTGGAAAATCTACAAGTGTGAAAAGGTGGATACGAAAACAATTATTTTTTGGTGGAGCATTGAATCACCGACACAAACAACAATAAGTGACGTATGATCAAGGGTATAAGGGGATGTAGTTGTACCCTCAAATGGGGGAAATATTCATTATTATATAATGCTAAATAATTAAAAATAAATAAAATTGTACCCTTTTGTAAACTATCATATAAGGTTTTTTTTTTTAAATTGTACCCTTTTGCCAAAGTGGGTCGTTTCATGCTGGTTCATTTTTTGTTTGTTTGTTTGTTTTTTGTTTGTTTGTTTTTTGTTTTTTTCACTTTTATGTTTTTCTTTTAATAAATTAATAAATTAGTTATATTTTAATTTGTGTTTCTTATTTGATTAAATTGTTAGTTTAATTAATTTGCTAATGAGTTTAATTTGGAAATATAGTTGATAAGTTTGGGTTTATATTTTTCTTACTACATGTATGACAAATTGTTTCATTCAATCTTTTTTGTAATGTCCCTTCGATTGTGAATTATTATTTTTAGATATAAAATTAAGATTTTTGTGTTTGGTGTCCTTTCAATGATACTTGTCGAATGAAAAGGCATGTAATTTATTCGACTGTTTATTTATTTATCAAGTTGATATTGGTTCTTCATGTCACTACTATAAGTGTAGAAAGAGTTTTTTCGAGGACTAATGTCAAAAATAGGTTGCAAAATTAATAGTATGAGTGAATAATTATTAAATGACAGCTTAGTTTGTTTTATTGAGAATGATGTGTTTCTACAAATTCCCCATGATGATTTCATACCACTTTCAAAAAATAGAAATTTGGTGGAGTCAGTTGTAATTATAATTGTTTGAATGATATATATGTTTTCCTTTTTTAAAATTGTATTAAATTATTTTAAATAATAAATGATATTTTATTAATTATCTTTCTTATACCCAAATTTAAAATCCTCAAGAAAGAAAGAAAAATCAACAAGTTCTTCAAATTATACTAAATGTTATTACATTACATACAAGTCATAATAGTTGGGAAAAAAACATGGGGCAATTCCTATAGACTTGTATGTAATACATTAGCAAAATATTTTTTCCCAAATAATCCATTAAAACTCAACTTTTCACTTAATCCAAAATACTATATAAGATATCTAAATTACCCTTTAATAACATTTTTTTTCTTTATCAGACAAAATCCATACTACTAAATGCCGTCGGTCAAATTTCATACTCAATCTTCAAATTTCATGCTAAACTCTATACTGTATCGAGGAATTTTATACTACATTGAGGGATTTAGACTAGATTAAGAAACTTCAAACTACATCATGTAATTTATACTAATTTGTCAAATTTCACGTTAATTCATATAATTCAACTTCGTTAAATTTCATACTACACTCTAAAACACATATTATATCGTGAAATTTCATACTAATTGTATTAAATTTTATACTAACACTATGGGATTTATAATAGTATTATTAAATTCATATTCCATCAAATTTCATACTACATTTTATTTACCTTATTTTGATAGCTAACCCACTCAAAAAGCCCACCCTATATGTATCTGGTACCCACCACCCCATTCGGATAACCCACTTAAAAAGTCCACATATGTCTTATACCTACTCACAACAAAAAAAATAGCAAAATTCCGAGGGATTTTTCCCTCGGTTTTCAGGGAAAATCCCTCGGTTTTGGGCAAAACCGAGGGACGATTTCCCTCGAAAAAACCCTCCTCGAAAATCTTAAACCGGGGGAATTCCGAGAAAAATATTCCCTCGGACATATCTCCGTGCAATCCCTCGGAAAATCGAGGGAAAACCGATGGAATATTTTCCTCGGAATTCCGAGGGAATTATTTCCCTCGTAAAACCGAGGGCTTTGATTTCCCTCGGACTTCCGAGGGAATAATGTCCCTCGGAACACCTAGGGATTTGTTTTCCCTCGGAATTCTGAGGGAAAAATATTCCCTCGAAATTTTGATATTTTCGAGGGATTTCCTAGGGAATATCCCCTCGGTTTATTTTTTTTAAATTTTTTTTTACGTTTCCGAGGGATTACCGAGGGATTGTCCCCTTAGTTTTAATTTTTTTTTATTAATTTTTAATTTTAATTTTAATTCCTGTTCAATTATTAAAATTCTCAAAAATTCGAAAAAAGTCATTAATGAAAAGACAAATAAATAAACCAAATATTATAAAAATATTTGAAAATTTAAGAATAATTACATGCGTTCGACACAGTAACAAAGTTTATATGAAC
>BMAC01000203.1:234914-239914 GCA_014905375.1 Phtheirospermum japonicum
TCCCAATAACAAACCTCCTGCAAAATAAAACAATAATTACAATTCAATTAAAACATATGATTGTGTTTTTACGGTAAATACTAATAAATTTGGACATAAAATAATAAATACCTTAAACATCTCCCACCAGAAATCCTTAGTCTCCATAGGGACCGCCTTATAGCACCACCCGGCGGGATGAAGATCCCTCTCGAAGATCGTATGGAGTATAGTGGACACCTTGCCCCCTGTGTTGTGCAGCCTGTATTCAATTGTGTATTTATTTTGTTACGAAAAAAATTTGATCATAATGATAATTATAATTTTAAAATCATTGATTTACTTACTTCGTCCCTGCAATATAAACCTGAACCATACCCCTCTGCGGTGCGACCAACTGCCGTCGGATCCGTGATGTACCCGCGTCGAACGGGGTCTGTGATGGTGTATGCGATGTCGGTGTCTGCGTCGGGGTCTGCGTCGCTGGATGATCACTACCGAGACCCATGTAGTCGGTGTCGAAATCAGCTAAACGATTAGCTGACCCCATATCTGATCGACCTACGCTACCGGATCCTTGACGCAACAGCATCTGATAAATTTATTAGATAATAATACAAGCATTTTACAAAATACCAGTATATATTAGACACCAAACGTATTAATAAATCCAAGTTAAAAAAAAGTAGTTATAAAAAAAGTGTGTTTTACAATAAGAATAAATTACATATATTTCAACCAAACTAATCACTTTCGCTATTAAATGTATCATCAAACTCATCTTCATCCGTATCTTGATCTGTATCTTGATCGGTAAGTAACATTTCTTCTGTATCATCATTTGTTTTGTTATTACCAAGTTCCTTCACGTAATTATCATTGAGGTCACCAGGTGGTACTTAATCTCATCGACATCCAGGTAGATTCTATTCCTACATCTGCTACGATTACAAGGACATTTCAGTCTCTATCCGTCCTTATGAGCGGAATCTGCTTGCGTAAATTTAATAAAACTCTTAAGTCCATCCGTGAATTTTGAGGATAAATAGCCGTCTTCGATTCGCTCGTACATCCAACTACGATCGGAACTCATCCTAACATTATACGATTTTCAGATTTTTGAGTCTTAAGTGTGTTCTAGAAATCCAGAAATATTCCGTTTGTATATCCAACTACGATCATTTACCATCCTAAGGTTTTTGAGTGTTAAGCGTGTTCGAAAAAATTAAAGAAAGTGGCAAAATTTCGACAGCATTACGAGAAGAATGGGGAATTCGAGTTATAATTGGTAAGGCTTCTATCCCATTCAAGAACGTGACATTTTAGTAGTATGTATTATCTTAACATATGCATTTTTCTTAGATTCAGAATTTTGGCAGCATCTCCCCCCAGTTCTCGTAGTGCACGTATATTTCAGTGCACCCGATAACAATTAGAGAGATGCAGAAACCGAAATTTTAAAACTAAAAAAAAAACATACACATAAGATAACCATACTACAAGTCACATTCTCAAACTGTCCAAAAATGGGACAATTCAAAATTTAGTATCAAACTCTATATTTGATACTAAATCTCAAACGGGTCTAAGGAATATTGGAATAATTCGAAATTTAGTTTCAAATTTTTCTATATGATATTAATTCTGAAACAAGTGATCTATATGCATCGCGTCACTTCGCCAAGGTTCCAAATAAGCAGTTACCACCGTCATAATTTTTTAAAAATATTTTGAAAACTTAAATAAAATCGCGTGACACCCTATCATGTTTTTAGAAGTAAAATCTGAAAACCCGCTATTGGAGGGACAAAACCTCCCGGCCGGCGCCGTAACCCACGTCAACATCCGACGGTATACAACCAACAACACCAATGACAATATTATATATAAAAAAAATTAAACCCCGGCCGATCACCACGGCCTCCCATGCATGGACAATATATATACAAATTTTTTTTAAAATCCCGGCCGATCACCACGGCCTCCCATGCATGAACAATATCTACACAAGCTTATTTATTACTAAATTGGACTCTAATTAATTGATTATTCCTAAATTGAAACCTAAATATGTAATTATTACTGAATTGGACCCTAATTAATTGATTAATCCAAAATTGGACCCTAATTATGTAATTATTACTAAATTGGACCCTAATTATGTAATTATTACTAAATTGGACTCTAATTAATTGATTATTCCTAAATTGAACCATAATTATGTAATTATTACTAAATTGGACCCTAATTATGTAATTATTACAAAACTAGACACTAATTATGTAATAATTACTAAATTAGCCCCTAATTGTGTAATAATTACTAAAATAGCCCCTTATTAATTGATTATTCTTAAATTGGCCCTAATTGTGTAATAATTACTAAATAACCCCTAATTAATTGATTATTCTTAAATTGGCCCCTAATTGTGTAATAATTACTAAAATGACCCCTAATTAATTGATTATTCTTAAATTGGCCCCTAATTGTGTAATAATTACTAAAATGGCCCATAATTAATTGATTATTCCAAAATTGGACCCTATTTCTAAAACTAACCCTAAATTGAACCCTAATTCTAAAATTAACCATAAAACTTAAATTAAAACCCTAATTGAAAATTAAAACCTAAACTGAAACCCTAATTAAAAATTAAAACCTATATTGAAACTCTATTTGGAAATTAAACCCTAAATTGAACTATAATTACAAATTAAAAACGAAATTAATACATATAAATAATATACAAAAAAAAACTGAAAAACAAACTTAAAAACTTACATTGGTTTGGGGCTGTGGACGGGCGACGGGCGGCGGCGGCTGCTACGACGGGCGGCGAGCGACGACAGGCTGCTGCTGCTGCGACGGGTGACGGGCGGCTGCGGTGCTGCGACAGGCGACAGGGCTGCGACGGAGGGTGAACGGCGAGGGCTGAACTCCTTTTATTTATTTTTCTTTCTCTTCTTTCTTCTTCTTTCTTTCTGATTTCTCTTCTCTCTGTGAAGAAACAGCGGGCGGCTTGCCCGCTGTTTAATTAGGTCAATATTTACAAGGGACTTATTACCCTCGATTTCTACTTACAATTTTTTTTAAAAAAAATTTCGAGGGATTGGAATTTCCCTCGGAATACGATTTTTTTTTTATTTTTTAAAATTTTCGAGGGATTGCAACATCCCTCGTAATTTTAAAAAATAAAAAAAAAATCGTAAAGAATTAGAAAAAATTTGAAAAAAATAGGATTTGTTTCCGGGACATCCGAGGCGCACCCCTCCCCGCCCCGGTCGTAATTTCTTGGGTTTTCTTACTATTTTTTACTATTTTTTCTATTTTTTCGAGTTTTTTTTTTCATTTTTCATCTAAAATCGAAAAAAAATAGAAAACGCCTACGAAACGATCGACGCCCGACCCCCATGGTTCCACGACGCCGAGGCGCACCCCTCCCCGCCCCGTTCGTGAAATGATGGGATTCGTTTCTATTTTTTTACTAATTCTTCTATTTTTTGAGTTTTTTTCCATTCTTTTATTTAAAATCGAAAAAAAAATAGAAAACGCATCCTAAACGATCGACGCCGAGACGCACCCCTCCTCCAATATGGAAAAATCACGACGCTACGTCGCTTCGCGTTTCCAATCGAAGGAGTTCATCGATCGATCGTATCTTGTTGTTGGTCGAATCCCACGACACGTGTGGATACGCACGTGCTCGTTGGTATTTTTCGATCGAAATCCGGTCAAAACCACCCCACGTGCCTAAGATGATAGGATCGGTTTTGTTTTTACGATTTTTCTATTTTTTTATTTTTATGAAAATTTCAAGGGAATCCAAAATCCCTCGGAATTCCGAGGGATTGCAATATTCCCTCGGTTTCATTCCGAGGGAGTTTGGATTCCCTCGGAAATTTCAAAAAAAAAATCGAAAGAATTAGAAAAAATTAGAAAGAAATAGGATTTATTTCCGGGACGCCGAGGCGCACCCCCGCCCCAGTCGTAATTTCTTGGGTTTTTTTACTACTTTTTACTATTTTTTCTATTTTTTCGAGTTTTTTTCATTTTTCATCTAAAATCGAGAAAAAATAGAAAATGCCTACGAAACGATCGACGCCTGACCACCGTGGTTCCACGAAGCCGAGGCGCACCCCTCCCCGCTCCGATCGTGAAATGATGGGATTCGTTTCTATTTTTTACTAATTCTTCTATTTTTTCGAGTTTTTTTTCTATTTTTTATTTAAAATCGGAAAAAAAAAATAGAAAACGCGTCCTAAACGATCGACGCCCGACCTCCGTGGTTCCACGACGCCAAGTCGCACCCCTCCTCCAACCGAAGGAGTTCATCGATCCATCGTATCTTGTTGTTGGTCGAATCACACGACACGTGTGAATACGCACGTGCTCGTTGGTATTTCTCAATCGAAATCGGGTCAAAACCACCCCACGTGCTTAAGATGATAGGATCGATTTCGTTTTTACGATTTTTCTATTTTTTCTATTTTTTTCTATTTTTTTGTTTTTATGAAAATTTCGAGGGAATCCAAAATTCCGAGGGATTGAGATATTCCCTCGGTTTCATTCCCTCGGAATCAAATCAATACATCATAGTACAAAAGTCAATACATTATAATGAAAAACCATTGCATCATAGTGTTGTATAAAAACCAATACATCATATCATGGGTCAGAGATTTATAAAAAATTAATACTTTCGAATACAAAAACCAATATATTATAGTAGAAAAATTAATACATTATAATATCAAGTCAGATAACCTAACGGGTTATAACCCGCCAATCTGGCCAACTTTGTTTGTTTTTCTATTTCGTGGATTTTAGTTGGGCCTGTATCAATCAGTAATGTGAGTTTTGACTTAGATAGTGGTCTTTTCTCTTATTTGGGCCGGCCCAATAGCATCTCCTCTCATTTTTTTAATTACATTTTTATTTCTCTTTATACATCCGCCTCTGCTGGTGTGTATTAATTTTGTAATTACATTTTTGATATCTAATCTTTTGGGGTCAACACTCTT
>BMAC01000203.1:244914-254743 GCA_014905375.1 Phtheirospermum japonicum
AATACTTTTTTTTTATCATGCTCGTGTTACAGTCAAATATTACTCATTTAGAAAAAAATATCTAGCCAGAATTGTTTCAAAATCCTAACTCCGCCCCTGTCTGTGCAACAAAAAAGAGAGAAAAGAAAGAAAAATAAAAAGGTCAAGTTCTCTCGGACACCATCTCCATTCCCATCTTCATCTCCTTGTCTGTACAGCTATTAATGGGTACAAAAAATGAAAAATTCAAGTTCCATCCAACTCCATCTTTCGACCCTTCTCGTCTTTTTATAACTTGGTGTCTTCATAAAAAATGGAGTTCCAATATCCAGTCCCAAAATCTATTAAAAAAAAGGAAACAAACAACAAAACATAGTTTGTGTACATATACATTCATGGATGTCGGGAGTAATAAATTACGATATAATATATTTATAATAATACAATAAATTTGTATAGACACACAACATCAACATTCAGCCAAGACCAAGTAAAGTTGAACAACCACAGTTCATGTGTAGGACATATAAATACACATCTGCGCTGGCCAAAAAGACAAAAAAGTCCACACAGGTAAATTGGCTACACAAGTCGGGTTACAAACCCCCAGTTCTGAATGCACAAGTAAAAAAAGAATAGTCAATCCATAGTCTGTAGAAATTAAATCATTCCAATTTCCACGGAGCATGCTTGCTCGTAATTTACACATGTTACGCGCCGTTCTTGTTCTGCCACGGCTTAAGCACACCCACAACGATGATTGCTACAATAATGAGAAGGATGATTATCGCGATGCACATCCATTTTCTCGAGTTCTTCTGCAAACTCTTCGCCTTCTGAAGGGCTGTGTTTCCCGACTGGACGTGGTCTACCGCAGATGAAACCTGCGAAATTTTTACAGTGAACATCAAGACCGTTGACTGAAATCCACATAGATCGTTGTTTTAGGTTTTACCTGCGACTCGATGTTGTCGAGCATGTCCCCTTGGGCATCCACCAGTACTGCCATGTCGAGGAATATCTGCGTGAGACAATATAAAACTCCTTTAGAGAGAAGGAGAAAGTGTTATCAAAGTTCTACAGCTAAATATCAATTATTCAGTACGTGAAGTATGACGACAAAACAGAAGATCAAATAAAACTGAACAATGGTTTTCATTCAAGCGAGATGGTACTTGAAATGTGAATTTTTCAGTAGCCCTATAGAATTTCTCAGTATGACAAGAAGTTATTCAAGGTATCATTTCCAGTTTAGACTGATTAGTTCTCTGAGGGGCTACTTGAAAACCTACATTCCAAGTACCATATCGCTCGAAGGAAAACCATTGTTGAGTTTTTTCATATTGATGATCTTCTTGTCTTTCTTTCACAGATTTCAATTCTAGAGAACATTTATGTTAAAGTTGAACATTAACATTGTTAACAATGTCAATCGGGTATATATAAGAGAGCCGACATGATGGAATCACTCTACTTCCACGGGGCCTTCAACCATTCTGTGAAAAACACAAAATGTTGGCAGGAGCAAAGGGCGTGTGAGTGCCGAACTTCGATAGAGCAAAAAGTGTGTGAGTGTCAAACTTCTCGTTTTCCTTTCTGCATTTGAGGGCCACATTTAAGTAGGATTGAATCCTGATTTGGGGATTTACAGGAAAATATACTCATTTCCCCCTACACCCAACAAGCTGAAAATCATTTTCTTTTTTTCTAGTGTTTGCGTTTCCCTAAATCTCATTGGTGAAACCTAGGTACGTCATGAGTTATTGGTCTATAGCAAAAGTATACTACACATTAAAGAATCCTTGGTTTATCTTGTAATGACGGTTAAGTTTCACAGCTCCGCCAAGCAACAAACAACATGGACTCATGGTCAACATAACCTAATACAATTTTTCTATACAATAACAGCGAAAGGTTCACCTAGATAGACCATATATGTCAATTTTTAATTGAGTAAGTAAAAGAGACGTCAAAAGAAACATGGGAACAAAATTAACCTTAGCAAACAGTTATACAGTTTTCTTTGTTGGACAAAGCGTGAAATGTAGAGAAAGACGGAGAATGAATCTAATAATTCGTCTATTCTATAAAAAAGATAAGAAAGCTCCTTCGGAGACTTCGGCCTCAGAATGCTCTGGGCAATTATGAAAAAATTGTCCAGGAACATTTTGATCAAGCGAGAAGTGTCAATCACTTTCGAGAAATACTTGATCGTGAGTATTTTGAACTGAAAGTATTGGAACGAAAAGGCCTTTTGCAAGCAGATAACGATAATTATATATATTAATATATTATATATATATATGTGTGTGTGTGGTGTGTGTGTGTGTGTGTTGTGTGGTGTGGTGTGTGTATACACTAGTTCAACACCCGCATATTATGCGGGATTTGAAAAAGAGTGGTACACATAAATCGTAACTTTTTTTTTTATTTACACGAAAATTATTATTCACGATAAATCATTTTTACACACAAATTGGAGCATAATTTTTTCTAATTACAATAAAGAATATTTAAGTATTTTTACCCGATAGTCATGAAATTAGTTGTAAGATATAACAAAATACCCTAAACATGAAAGGAAACCAGTAGAAAATTGAGTTTGTAAAAATGTAGATTATACAACACCCGCGTGTTGCATGTGAATATGTGATATAAAAAAATTAAAATTTATAAGACACTCATGTAATATTATTATTATTATTATTATTATTATTATTATTATTATTATTATTATTATTATTTTCTCTTTTTTTCTACGTAAGACATTAGTTTGTTCATGTAAATATATATTGTGTTTATCAATGCATTATATTGGGATTAGATAAGGATTTAGAATATATTTGATGCTTATTTCCTAGGTGTAATAATTTATTATTATTATTATTTTTTGTTGTTGTTGTTGTTGTTGTTGTTGTTGTTTATCTCTCTCTTTTCCGTTACTGGCGTAACAATAGTTTTTCATATATATTTTTAATATTATTTTCAATACATTATATTAGGATATATATTCAAATTTAAGATTATATTTTTTATATTTATTTTCCTTTTGTAATAATTTTATATAACTCGTATTTTTCATAAATAGTATATTTGAAATTTCAAAATTAAAAATATTTCAACTTTTATTATAAATAAAAATTAATTCAAATTATATAGATTTTTTCTAATTAAATATGACTTATCTTTTCTTATATTAGTAGATAAAAGTAAGATATTGAATTATACAAAATATGATAAAGAAAATATTGAATTAGGTAAAATATAATAAGAAAATATCATATTAAGAAAAATATAATAATAGAAAAATATTAAATTAGGTAAAAATATATAAAGAAAAATATTAAAATAGGTAAATATTAGGTTCGGTGACATCGAAGCACCAGAATTTTTCTCAAAGCTAACAAAGCGTGGGAAGTTGACACATAGGATAGGAGGATTTTGTATTAATATATAGGGGAGATATATATATACGTGTGTGTGTGTGTGTGTAAAGTTATACACCCACAGTTATCGGCTAGAGGAAAATAATCACACCTGTTGTAAATCTAGAAGCTTCTTCTCTAAATCTCTAACAGCATCATGTCGCTCTTGAATTTCTGCCAGAGTGTCCATTACCTGCAAACAAAGATAATATGAGCTTACATGACTTGTATGCACTACAAGAAAAAGAGAAGAAAAAAAAAGCAGAAGTTAGAAAGTTATACGACACCTGGCCTCGGCCCTGTTCTCGGATTGCTTTCTGAAAAATCTGCTCGCTATCCCCAGTCTCTATTAATTTATCAATTGTCTGGGGAAAAATGGTTTCAGTAAATGAATGATGTACAATAAGAAGACATGGTTTTATTGAAATTAAAAACAACTAGCTTCACCTCTTCATCAGCACGAGTGCCCGTCACTAAAAAAACCAAATAAAACAGGAAAACATCAAAATCACTACTATAATAAAAGGCGCTGGTGCACAAAGTAACAAATGATCTGTTTCCTAAGTAAGGGTTTGACACCTGTGAATACACGTCTCTCTACAACTTCACGATACTCTTGGTGTATATTCTCTCTCAAAGTCTGCAAAGTATTCATAAGCATGAGTTTTGGGATAGGAAAGTAAGTGGAAATATACACCACACCCTATGTAACATGCAACTAATCTACCTGAAATTCAGTCGTTCTGTCTTTGAACTTCTTCTTCAGAGCCCTGCATGCAAACATAGCAATTTAAGAAATTATATATTTTATTTCATTTTAGAAGAGTCATGCAATCTATGTGCATTCAGAAAGGGGCTATAAGATTGAACAGTTCACGTGCAGGTGCAGCCTGTCCACTAAGTAGTATATCCTATAACAGAATTTATTGGTTGTCATCTTATGAAGGTTGATATTTTCTGGAACATAGCAAAAGGGACAGTATATTACACTGTTGTTGCTGTTCTTGATCTGTCTACGCCTGACCCTTTTCCGCACCCAGGCTTTTGTCTATTGGCTAAATTCTAGAAAATGGTAAAAAACAAACATCACTACTAGCGGAAATCTAATAAGCCAAAAACATCAATTAAGACAATCCACATATTTTATGCACCTCTTTGTCAAGTTCCTCGATTTTTGATTTAATAGAACGAGCAATTTTTCCAACTTCGTCAACATCCTTCTCCATCCGCTTCTTGATTGCTATAGAGTAACAAAATTAATCATGAAGAGATTCAGATGACCAACAATCCGAAGTCAAACACCAATAAATCTATCAAACAACATGAACTAAAAAGAAAAAAAAAACATGGGGAAAAGGAAAAGAGGAAAAGTGGAGAAAGATGTTAATACAGAAATCTGATACAAATAACAAGCCAAAACAAGATGTAAGTTGCCTCTGTTCTAAACCGTCTTAGGCAGGTCTATAAAAATCGACTCCTGGACTAAGTTTAGCTCCCAATGGACCAGCAATTCCTTTTAGTATCATATACATAGAAATTGCATTTTGATGAGTGGATTTGCGAGAAGGATATGAAATAACTCAGTGATTGATGAAACCCACTATAATTACACAAAAAATACCTTAAAATTTGAGCTCCAAGATTTGAAATCCATTTTATTATGAGATTAGTCAAACAAGTACAATGAATATCAAGGATTTAAATCCTTAATTTCAAACCCATCAATACAAATGAAACCTTAACAAAATTAAGGCTATATCTGAAAATTCCATTTCTCCATGTATGGCACATTTAGCCAATGGAAACAAAATCTACCTTTCATAGAAGCAGCCTTGGTCACAGCCTTTGTTTCCTCGTGAGCATCCTGCAGTTGAAGGATGGTAAACATTATAGACAAATTTCAAAGTTCAACTAGACTTCACTATTACTTGTGCAGCCCATATAGGAACTCCACACCAGAAGTAGACTATATAGTTGTTAAATAAATTACACCACATCAAGTCAATAACTCTGCAATTGCACTTGTATGCACCCAATATTATGCACACTGAGTGCATGTTAGGAGAGTTTTAGAAATTAGAATTGGATTATATGATACTGGCACAAAGTTTTAGCTAAGAGTCGAAAATTTGAAAGTTTCGTATATTTACACTATTTCTATCAGAAGTAGTGAAATATAATTTTGGAAATAAATTATTCAATTTAGAAAATGGCCTCTTCTTTTGAGACGTCTAAAAAAGGATATGAGCAATAAATATAACAGAGGATGTGTAATCTGGCAAAATGACCAAGCAATTACTATTGTGTAAAATAGTTGTCCCTATTTATTAGCGTGAACATATGAAAAAAAAAAAAAAAGAACACCGAATAAAATCCTGTGAAATCAAGTGCAGTCAAAATACTCGGTACGGAAAAATAAGACGAAAACCATTTTAGTGAAATCCATGAAGTTGGAGAATCTGAAGTAACGGAAAGGGATATGTGTTTACTTAACACGATTAAGCATTTACAGATGCCAAAAATGGAGCACTTAGATAGTGAACATTCTATGTAACTCATATTGTCAAAAACAAAAACGATATCGAGCTACCATATATTTGCCCCTTACTCAAGTGGCAGATTAAAAGATAAAGATAGTACCAATGATACAAGTTAACAGAACCAAAGGATACAACATAAAAGGCCATGGTACAGTTCAAAGAAATTTCAATTACATAGGTTATAATGATGAAATTAACAGCTCTCTAAAAGTATTTCATCAATTGTTCTATTCCATTGAACTCACGGTCTCATACAAAGAGAAACAGAAACAAGAAGATAAATTCATCTCTATTCTTAATCTACAAGCGTGTCAATGTCGCAAAAAGAAAAGGAAGAGGAAAAGAAAAAGGAAAGAAAAAATAAAAAGATGAAACTACAAACCTGGAGCTTTCTCAGTAGGGTATTGAGTTTTTCATATTGTTTCTCAATCTCCTGAACCTACAATTGCCAACAAATGGAAAGTCAAAGTCTTAACTTCATAAAATATATACGAACCAACTCTTTAATTGTAATTTCAGCGTCTTTAGGCCACTAAGTAAAGTAAAAAAGCTAATGTAAAAACTCTTTTCAAGATTACGAGGGAGCATTATGATGCTAAGTTGTAGCTACCTGCTTAAAGAAGTTTTCCAACCCTAGATCTCCCGAATTCATTTGTCTCTCCATTCCCATTTCAATATCACCATTTCTATTATCTTGATCCCGTGGGGCCACAAAGGAATCCTGTACAATGGACAAGACTTAAAGAACAAACAAGCAACATACCATTCTACTAGAAGCACATAGCATAAACATAAACTGTGGACAAATGCTTATAGCCAAACTTTTGTAAAATTAAAAATAAAGTGATTGCCCTTGCTTTACAGATCCTATAACATAAATTATAGAACTTTTTTTTTTTTTACAATAGATGCTGTGTAAACACGCAAATGATTTGCCTGACAAAATAGGTTTGAAGAGTTCCTCAACCAACTAAACTACAAAAGTAATTAAAGATGACTGTTACAAGGGTAGGTTACATGGGAATGCATTGTTTGTCATTACTACGGTATAAGACGACACATTCATAGATGCAAACCTATAAAAGAAAAGGAGACGTTGTTAAGGTTTAAATGAGAACTGGATTAAATATAGCCGTGTGTGCGCATTTAAAATCTAGAGTTCGTAAGCATTTCAAATTTATCGGACGAAGAGCTTAGCAGTTTTTCCCATGAATTTATTTTCATTTATAGGTAACTTAAATTAAATAAAGAAGGAAACAAGTTGTTTTGTATCCTCTCTCGACCTCTCAACTATCCAACCACTCTAAATTCTGCAAGCATGTGTGCAAACTTAAAATGACAAAGGGTTTATCTTGGTGCTCAAGACAGGCATATGGCCCAAGGCATCAAATGCAGATTTATCTTCCAAGGAATCATAAAATTCAAATACACATGGTTCTAAACTATCTTTTTAGGCTTGCAAAAACTTAAGATGTAATCTGTCAATGACTATTTAAAAGACGAACACAAAACAAATGATTGTGCAAAGGAAAAGGTTTATTTAGGAAAGTACAGAAAAGCCAAAATTTTAGTGTGCAATTTTTTATTTTATTTTTTTTAAAGTATAAGCATTTCCTCTTGTATGGAAACATTTATGATCCTTTCTTAAATAAATTAAAACCTTGAAGCATAAATACACGAATCAGAGGTCATTCGGTATCAAAACCTTGAAGAGTCAATTTCATAAAATAAGTTATCAAGTTTCCAATTTTGATGAAAAATTCCCCATCCTTAACACATATATGCGGAAACATATGCATAATCATAAAGATATATAAAGGATCTATTTGCCAATATTATTCATTTACATAAATTCAAAATAGATTCATACAATATGATTGAAAACACAATGCACTTTTTTAACCCAAATTTTGTGTCTTGAACAATCTCAACAAATTTTCTCTCGTGTTCTTCAGGAAAAGACAACTAAATTGCAGCAAACGATCCTGAATAAGATCTCCTATGTCTTATACTCAGCTGATAAAAGCTGCTGCATTCACATTCAATATTTTCAAATTCCACCATTGCGATATCTAATTCCATCATTATAATAAACGGATCAAAATCAATATCAATCAAACATCTAAAAGACGAAACTGAAGCACTCACCGTCAAAAGGTCATTCATTTTGGAGCAATTCGAAGTTGACGGATTAACGAGAGATGAGAGAAGAATATAGATTCAAGTGAAAAATATCTTCTTCCCTGGAAATAGACTCCTCCCTCTCTCTCTTCTTTCACTTTCTCTTTCTCTATCTCTTTCCCCTAATTTCCTTTTCTTTCGTATTTGGAAATTTTTGGTACGCGGGGTTCAAATAGAGAGAGAAAGATACAGCGAGGAGAGAGAAAGACAGTGTGTGTTTGTGTGTGTTTTTCTATTGAAAAACAGCGCAGATGTATTATGTGAGAGACGGAGCGTGAAGACAGCTCTTTTCTCCAATTCCAAATCCCCTTTTCTCCATTTTCTTTTTATTATTAATTGCAAAATAAATAATGGCTTTTACTTTTGTTTTTCTTATATTTACATGGAAAATTACCTATTTAATCAAAATATATATAAGTTGTAACTTGTAAGTGTTCAATAGTAAAATAGTACAAAATTGAATTCATAAAGTCTGCATCTCTGGATTTGCTGGTTTGGCTTCTATTGAACAATGTTTGTCTAATGCGATTTTAGCAACTCCAATTGAATGTACATGTGAATAGAATGTTGGTCAAATGAAGTCAATATTCTTATATGGCAAAAACACTAAGTAAGTAAGTGTGCTCCGACTATTCATTTATTCTTCTTATTAATTCATTATCTTATATTAGTTAGTAACTTGTTTCTCTTTCTTTTTTACTCAATATTAATCAGTTAAGTTTTACGATCCAAATTTACTATTGGGGATTTTATTTTATTTTTTATTAATATTTATACTCCATTTTTTATGACAATGAAAACTTGGATCCTATATTGGAAAATGTTCTAACTAGATTTACATTTACTGCATCAAATCCAAAAGTTTGCTCAATGCTCAATTGAATAATAGTGTTGCGGATTTCTTATCATAAAATTTAAATAAATTTCAAACTTTGGTTGGCCTTGGTACTTTTATATTATTTACATTAGTTAGGAGTTTATTTGTAAGTCGCGAGTCATAATATCATGGACGTGGATGAAAACTTGTGAGGTGTACCAACAATTTAATTTATCTATGCATATAATTTTAACATATTATTATATTTAATTGGGATGTAATATTACATATAACTAATATATATATATATATATATATATATATATATATATATATATATCATAAATAATTGAAATCTTAAATATAAAATAGAAAAATCAATCTTAAATGAAAAAACTAAACTCAAAATGAAAAACTAGACCCTAAAATAAAATTAAAGCCTAAATTACATAAATTACAGTTATATATCATCACATATAATTGATATGATGCTAGATTTTCTGTCGGAACCCTAAAATGAAAAACTAAACCCTCAAGGGAAAAGTAAATCATAAAATCTAATTTTTATCGTATATTATTGTGTATAACTGACATATATAATCACTTATAATTGAAAGATAATATATTTATGTTGCTTGTACCTAACAAGTTGCACTCAAGTCCATGTAATAAATTGTCTGGAATGGGTCTGTAGGTTTTCAAAAATTTAATGTTAGGTTAATCCTAAATTTAATAATCCTTGGATAAATTATAACATGGTACGGATTATTCAAAATATCATCACTATATATTAATGCGAAATTCTTCTATCATATGCGTCTGCTTCCCATGCTTCATTAGTTTCGAAAAAACTTCTGGTGCTTCGGTGTCATACGAGCCTAATATCT